>CM022707.1:26513975-26763681 GCA_012295165.1 Asparagus setaceus
AGGGTTAGTTATTTTGAGACGTGGTTAATTTGAGTTGGCAAAATCCGTGTAATAATGACTCAAAAAAATCTATCTCAATTGAGTGGTTTAATTGAGAATAGTGGCTGCGACAAGGGGGCCACCCCTGGGTTTTTGCAAAATGACCCACTGTATGTGGGGAATTCGCGTGTAAACCCAAATTTTTACTCCCTTTACCTTTAAACCCACATAACTCTATGTTTTCATACTTTACAAAGTGAAGTACAATATGCCATAAGGTGTAAAACAACATACTATATGATGCCCCATCGATAATTAAAACGTAAGCTTGGGTTAATTTTTAAAAATAGCCCTCAATTATGCTGGTGTGTGTGTCTCAAATCATCCCACCGGGCACTATTATAATTTGAGTAAATCCCCTCAAGTTTGGAGGCGGACCACCCCTTCAAACTTTGAAAATTTGAGAAAACCACGCATCACTATAGTCTATCTGACAAAACCTTGCTGATCTTTACACTTTTCTCACAAAACCCCATTGACATCGTTACTTCAAAATATGAAATGTCCAATTATCCTTTTGGAAAAAAAAGAAAAACCATTTCAATTAAAATTAACCCCCAACCAATAGAAACAAGACCCGAGTCATTTTAAAATAAAAACTTTCTTTCTTTTTATTATTTTGAAATAAAGTTTAAGAGGATAACTTATAGCATATTAACTGTAAAACTTTTCTTCCATTTTTCTTTCACATGTTTAGATATATGAAAATTTATTGCATATCATCATATAGTATGATGGTTGCATTTTGGTCCCCCCAAGAAAAATTTCCTGGCTCCGCTACTGAATGAGAAAACCACTTTACAAAACTAACCTGAAACTTTATAGTTTCCTAACATTATAAGGAAGATTGATTAATAAACAAAAGAAATTTAAAATTAAAATACTTAAACAGGAGAAATAAAAAGGATTTGGAGCTCCAATCTTGACCTATGCTCAAGGAAAGATAATTATTGTTGGGAGGGGATTTATTTAGCAAAACAAAGTCTGGGAGGGGTTCCATGGGAAGCAACTCAAAGTTTCAAGGTGTTTTGTGAAATTCACCCTTTCTTAAAATAGGATTTTTCCATATTAGTAGCTTAAATCCGACCTATTTTATACTAGTCCCTCAAATATTCATATTTTAATATTAGCCACTCAAATTGCATTATTGTGCTGATATTAGTCCCTCTATTAGGTTTTCTATTTAAAACTCTAAGCTATAGTTGGGTTAACCTTAACTATTGATGATAAATTACCAAAATACCCCTATTGTTTAATCCACCCCACCAAACATGTTCTCCACTCTCCCTCTCTCTTTTCACTTAGAGCTCCGACGCTCCGAGCACCCCATCGTGTTGACAATGGAGATTTTTACCAGAGGGATTGGAGTTTTTACAAGGCAGGAAGAAGTGAAGGATGGTTGGATTCGAGGACCTCGCTCCTAATTGGCGATTGTGGAGATATTAGTGGTGGGAACAAATAGGGCGATCAATTTAGAAACGATGAAAAGGGAGTTTACAAGTAAAAAAAACTTTAATGGAATATTCACCTTCATTTATAATCCCACCTAACCACATGGCAATTTAAAGGACTAGTATCAAAATATGAAGCTTTGAGTGACAAATATCAAAATACTAATTAAGGGACTAATATAAATAAAAAAACCATTGTTAAATTTACCCTTTTAATAATTTGAATTATAATGTTAAAAAAATAATAATTTCAATTGTAAATACAGATAGAAAGAAGCCAACTCAACATTATTATGATCTTTCTTTGTCCACATCAACAAGCAAAGCACAAAACGATCCAAACCCTCAACAAAGAGAAGAGGGGAAAAAACCTAACCCTAACCCTATAAATCTCAGCGGCCGGTGACGAGATGGCGTCGGTGGCGATTGAGAAGAACCAGCCGGCGGCGGACGGCGGCGAGAGGTGGTCACCGCCGGTGAAAGCCCAAGGCGGCGGAGGAGAAGGGCTGATGCAATACTACACGCAACACATCCATGATCTCCAGCTCTAGCTCCGCCAGAAGTCTCACAATCTCAATCGCCTCGAGGCGCAGCGCAACGATCTCAACTCCAAAGGTCAGTTACTGAACCCTAACGCTAAATCTGACACCATAACCTCAAGTGCCCTCGTTGGAAGAAGGCAATTGTTGAAACCCTAGATTTAGCAATTGTTATTGATCACCTGAACCCTAACCGCGATCCTAATTCTGGAAATGTAAACACAAATGATTTCTAGATAATTCTTGGGAAATCAGTGTTTGGTTGAATTGAATTTAAGGTTATTGCCTTAAAAATTGAAACTTGTGCGGCAGTTAACAGATTTTTCAGGAAGTAGACTCACAAACTGCATACTACTGAATTTTGAGTTCTACTTGGTCTTTTCTAAACCCTAACCCTAAATCTGACACCATAACCTCAAGTGCCCTCGTTGGAAGAAGCCAATTGTTGAAACCCTAGATTTAGCAATTGTTATTGATCACCTGAACCCTAACCGCGATCCTAATTCTGGAAATGTAAACACAAATGATTTCTAGATAATTCTTGGGAAATCAGTGTTTGGTTGAATTGAATTTAAGGTTATTGCCTTAAAAATTGAAACTTGTGCGGCAGTTAACAGATTTTTCAGGAAGTAGACTCACAAACTGCATACTACTGAATTTTGAGTTCTACTTGGTCTTTTCTAAACCCTAACCCTAACTTTGGCCCTAATTCTCAGTGCGTTCATTGGAAGAAGTGGAAGGGGAAACCCTAGGTTTATCTTTTGATTGGTTGTGATGTATTTTCTTGTTCTGTATATGACAGTAATTGTTAGGGATTTACTATCAGCTTTTGAGTACAACTTGTTTTACCTCAGTGTATATGCCTCAGTATTTATTGAATATAATGGAAAATGTGAAGTGCTCAAAATTCACATGAAAGAAATAGCATTTATGATCTACATTATGTTGGATCATAAATTATAGGCTTCCCAAGATAGATTTCTTTGTATACATGTCAGTTTCATTGTATATATGTCAAGACTTGTGAACGTTAGATTGATACATGATTTTAGCGTGTTAATCATAAAGCGGATAGCAAGACACTAACTATTCCTAGAACCTGCAACAAAATAGTGTTGCAAAGAGGAGAAAACCTAACCCTAACCCTATAAATCTCAGCGGCCGGTGACGAGATGGCGTCGGTGGCGATTGAGAAGAACCAGCCGGCGGCGGACGGCGGCGAGAGGTGGTCACCGCCGGTGAAAGCCCAAGGCGGCGGAGGAGAAGGGCTGATGCAATACTACACGCAACACATCCATGATCTCCAGCTCTAGCTCCGCCAGAAGTCTCACAATCTCAATCGCCTCGAGGCGCAGCGCAACGATCTCAACTCCAAAGGTCAGTTACTGAACCCTAACGCTAAATCTGACCATAATCTCAAGTGTCCTCGTTGGAAGAAGGCAATTGTTGAAACCCTAGATTTAGTAATTGTTATGGATGACCTGAACCCTGACCACGATCCTAATTCTGAAACTAAAAATACAAATGATTATTGATAATTCTCGGGAAACCAGTGTTTGGTTGAATAAATTTAAGGTTATCGCCGTAAAATTGAAACTTGTGCGGCAGTTAACAGATTTTTCAGGAAGTAGACTCACAAACTGCATACTGCTGAATGAGTTTACATGTGCGACTATCTTTTTGAGTACTACTTAGGTTTTTACTAAACCCTAGCCCTAAGTTTCACCCTGTTTCTCAGTGCTTTCATTGAAAGAAGTGGAAGGGGAAACCCTAGGTTTATCTTTTGATTGGTTGTGATGTATTTTCTTGTTCTGTATATGACAGTAATTGTTAGGGATTTACTATCAGCTTTTGAGTACAACTTGTTTTACCTCAGTGTATATGCCTCGAGTATTTATTGAATATAATGGAAAATGTGAAGTGCTCAAAATTCACATGAAAGAAATAGCATTTATGATCTACATTATGTTGGATCATAAATTATAGGCTTCCCAAGATAGGTTTCTTTGTATACATGTCAGTTTCATTGTATATATGTCAAGACTTGTGAACGTTAGATTGATACATGATTTTAGCGTGTTAATCATAAAACGGATAGCAAGACAGCTAACTATTCCTAGAACTCCGTAACAAAATAGTGTTGCAAAGAGGAGAATAGACCCCTTCTTTACATGATTAAATCGATAATAGCGCAAGCTAATTTACCTATTTCCTATGGGGAGATGCATTATTGACTGCTGCCTACATCCTTAATCGTGTGTCCTCTAAGTCTGTACCTTCCACTCTACATGAGCTATGGATCAACGAAAAATCTTATTTACGTAATTTGCGACTATGGGGATCAGTAGCTTTTGTTCACCAAACTTCTTATAAGTATGGAAAGTTGGGTCTAAGAGGAAAGAAATGTATCTTCATTAGATATCCTGAATATTCCAAGGGATATGTTTTTATTGGTGAAGAAGCTGATCGAAGTGTGACAGAAATTGAGTTGCGAGATGCTACCTTCTTAGAGAATGATTTTCCTAGTAGAGGCGAGGTAACTAAGGATTTTCAAATTTATCAATTGGAAGATCCAGATTTTGTCACTCATGACCAACTAATTGAGGAAATAGATGAAATTCCTCATCCTCACGTGGCTAGCGGGAGTAGTACATCTGGTAGCCCAAGTCCAATAGAGCGAAATCAAGTAGAACCTCAACCACATAAATGTGCTAGAGGTAGGATCCCTCCTCGTTATTTTGAGATTGAGGGGAGGCCTTCATAATAGCTCCAAAGGATGATGAATAGCCTAAACTATTCAGGAAGTCTAGAGATAGTTTTGTGATCTTATCTTTATATGTGGACGACAGACTTTTGGCTGGAAATAAAAGAGAGTTGATTGATGCCACTAAAATGTGGTTATCCTTCACTTTTGAGATGAAGGCTATGGGCGAGGCTAGTTATGTTCTTGGAGAAAAGATTGTTAGAGATCGTTTCAAAAGACTACTTGGTTTGTCTTAAGAGACTTATATTAAGAAGATGCTTGAGCGATATCAAATGCATAACTGCAAACCCATAAATACTCCCGTGGAGAGAAATTTGAGCTTAAATTTTGATATGGGTCCTAAAGCTCCAGAGGAGAAGGAAAGGATGTCAAGAGTTCCCTATTCCAGCGTAGTCGAAAGTCTCATGTATACTATGATGTGTACAAGACCCAAAATATGTTATGCTATTGGACTTATCAGCCAGTTTCAAGCAAATCTAAGATCTACGCATTAGAATGAGGTCAAGAGGATTTTGAGATATCTCAGAGGGACATCGGACTACATATTGTGATACTATGTAGAGATTTGCGCTTATTATGTTACAGCACTGCTGATTGGGAAGATCTGGATGAGCGCAAATTGACATTAGGATATGTTTTTCTGCTTAACAATGGCACCGTATTTTAGAGCAATAAGAAGCAATCTTGTGTAGCCTTATCTATCATGGAGGCCGAGTACATAGCATATTCTGTGGCAGTGCAGGAAATTATTTGGTTGAGGAGATTCATGTAGCACTTAGAGATTGTCACTAATGCATCTGATCCTATGATAATTAACTGTGAAAGTATGGCTGCAGTTGCTTACTTCAAGGATCCTAAGTATCATGGGAAAATCAAGCATATACAGTTGAGATAGCACTTCATCGGAGACATGATGGCACAAAAGGAGGTGGTCTTACGACATATTTCTACTAGTCAAAGGGTTGCAGATCCATTTATCACACCTTATCTAGATTATTTGTCATATGAAGTTTTGTGCACAGCAACATCTGCCAGAGAACGAGCGCGGCAAAATAGAGCATATGATTCGGATCTTTTACCAGCTGTACTATATGCTTTCGCCAAGTAGAAGTACCTCCAACAGATTTCAGCCAAGTCAGTCAAAAATCAAATACATAAAAAGCTTTAAGTTCTCTTGACGATGAGGTTTAATAATGTGGCGTGCATGAAAAATATTAGGCTTCAACTGGTTATCATCAGTTATCACCAACTGAATATCGAAGGGGTGAGATTACTAGAAAAGAACATATGACAAACCTCTCGGCTTGAAGTACTAAACAGTTAAGTAAACATTCTTCAGCAAAGCTAGCATCAGGTAGGTTCCATTCCCTTACAGAACTACATAAATCTGATAAATCTCTCAAACTCTGCAATTACACGAATTATGCATTCATCTGATCATGACAACTACTTGATGAAAATATATGAAAAACATCATAAAATAGTGCATTAGTCGCATACTTGTCCTGGGAGATCATAGAAATGAACTAGTTCTTGAGGCATAATGATTTTGTCACCCTTATCATCCGTCTCCTTTGTGGACTTGTTTTCAGAAATGACACCACGCAATTGACCATGCTCCATTGTTCTCTGCCCTAACACAGTACTGACTGCCTTATTGCTATCATGTAATTCATTTTTCATATTCTTGAAAGTGCAAGCAGCAACCTAATTAAATAATATTGTTAGGGAATAGAACTGAACATTAAAACTACAAAGACTATATGATACACATGTAAACAGAAACGGAAAGGGAACAGCCTATTGGATATCAAACAAAAGTGTACACAACTGTTGTTTATGAAAATATCAATATATCTAATTCAGATAGCACTTCATCGGAGACATGATGGCACAAAGGAGGTGGTCTTACGACATATTTCTACTAGTCAAAGGGTTGCAGATCCATTTATCACACCTTATCTAGATTATTTGTCATATGAAGTTTTGTGCCGACAACATCGCGAGAAACGGCGGCAAAATAGAGCATATGATTCGGATCTTTTACAATTGTACTATATGCTTTCGCCAAGTAGAAGTACCTCCAACAATTCGCCAAGTCGATCAAAAATCAAATACATAAAAGCTTTAAGTTCTCTTGGCGATGAGGTTTAATAATGTGGCGTGCATGAAAAATATTAGGCTTCAATCGGTTATCATCGGTTATCACCAATGAATATCGAAGGGGTGAGATTACTAGAAAAGAACATATGACAAACCTCTCGGCTTGAAGTACTAAGCAGTTAAGTAAACATTCTTGACAAAGCTAGCATCGGTAGGTTCCATTCCCTTCTGAGAACTACATAAATCGATAAATCTCTCAAACTCTGCAATTACACGAATTATGCATTCATCGATCATGACAACTACTTGATGAAAATATATGAAAAACATCATAAAATAGTGCATTAGTGCATACTTGTCTGGGAGATCATAGAAATGAACTAGTTCTTGAGGCATAATGATTTTGTCACCCTTATCATCCGTCTCCTTTGTGGACTTGTTTTGAAATGACACAGCATAATTGACCATGCTCCATTGTTCTCTGCCCTAACACGATCTTGGCCTTATTGCTATCATGTAATTCATTTTTCATATTCTTGAAAGTGCAAGCGACAACCTAATTAAATAATATTGTTAGGAATAGAAGAACATTAAAACTACAAAGACTATATGATACACATGTAGCGAAGCGGAAGGGAGCGACCTATTGGATATCAAACAAAAGTGTACACAAGCATTGTTTATGAAAATATCAATATATCTAATTCAATATGTGGTTGCACAATGACCTACTTTGTGCAAATTGGTATTTTACAAATTGCATAACCTACTTGCAAATTGGGATAGTTTCTTTTTCACCCTAATATATGTAGTGCATTGACATGGTTTGAGTCTTGTAGATTTCATCATGAAGAAAATATGTGTTTTTAAGCGATTCTTTTCACTCATTTTCTTTTTAATTAAAATAAAAAGAAACTATTGGCGTTTAGCGAGTGAAGCGAGCCTCTCATCATCTAACAAATTGAAGAAAAATCCTGTTTATACCATAGAAATTGAAGCTAGCTAGGCGAAGGAAAAGAATATACCTCCATTTCATTCTTAGTCTTATATAAGCGTACTTGCGATTCAATGGATCGAGCTTTTCATGGGTGACACAACCAGCTTCTTGAGAGAAAAATCAGTAATCTCGCATCACGATCAAATCAAACCCTAGGCAGAGATTTTGGCGGTTAAACCAATAATATTGAAGAATAAGATTAGCATTGATCATTTGAAGCTCTACTTCGAATTTGAGTGAAGAAATCGAAACTCATCTTTCGAAGCCCTAAAATCAAGAAATCGAAACTCAGATTTAAGCCGTAATTATAAATTTTAGTCAAGAATCAAAACGCACAAACCGTTTCTTGACGGAACTTCGATCTTGGAAATAGTGCATTGGCTCCTCAGAACAAATCCTAAATTTCCTAATCTATGAAATATAACTTCTTGCTAAACCCTACCCTAATTTTTGTCGCAAAGCTCAAATGAAAGTAAATGAATCTTGGGCGTCAAAAGAGCCCCAAGATTTATCAGGAGCCCATAAAGATATCTGCTAAGGCCGAGTAAAGAAATACCTTTAAGGGTAAATTACACCAAATCCCCATGAACTTTCAGCCTTTTGCACCAAAACCCAACAAACTTTCAAAATCACACTAAACCCCGAGACTTTTGGACTTGTAGAAAACCCCATGAACTTTCGGACTTTTGCAAATAACCCCAAACGGTGTCGGTTTAGTTTTGTGGACTAAAATACCCGTTTAAAAGACACTCCCACTTAAAATCTTATAGCCCCTTCACCTTTTTCCCAACTATAAAAAAATTACCAAGCAAAAGGCATTGAGAGAATCCGTCGGGTCTAGGGCTTCAGAGAAATTGGGGCTTTCTTGGGAGATTAGTCGGTTCCATTAAAAGACTTTGAAACCAAATGTCCAGCCATATCTTAAGAGGAGAGTTGGGAAAAAAATAAAAATAAGAGATTTATGATTAGGTGAATATATATAGAAAAATCATAAATAAAATTTTTAATAAGTTAAAGGGCATTTTCGTCTTTTTAGTCACGTGAATTGCACGTGCCAAGTCAGACTTAACGGTGTTAGTAGGAGGGTTTTCTACAAAAATTCATTGGGGTTTAGTGTGATTTTGAAAGTTAGTTGGGGTTTAGTGCAAAAGGCTGAAAGTTCATGGGGGTTTAGTGTAATTTACCCTTAAAGGTATTTCTTTACTCGACCTTAATAGATATCTTTATGGGCTCCTGATAAATCTTAGGGCTCTTTTAGCGCCCAAGATTCGTTTTCTTCCATTTAAGCTCGAGCGACAAAAATTAGGGTTAGGGTTTAGCAAGAAGTTAGATTTCATAGATTAGGGAATTTAGGATTTGTTCGGAGGAGCCAATGCACTATTTCCAAGATCGAGTTCCGTCGCCTGCAAACGGTTTGTGCGTTTTGATTCTTGACTAAAATTTATAATTACGGCTTAAATCTGAGTTTCGATTTCTTGATTTTAGGGCTTCGAAAGATGAGTTTCGATTTCTTCACTCAAATTCGAAGTAGAGCTTCAAATGATCAATGCGAATCTTATTCTTCGAATATTATTGGTTTAACTGCTCAAAATCTCTGTCTAGGGTTTGATTTGATCGGGGATGCGAGATTACTGATTTTTCTCTCAAGAAGCGGTTGTGTCACCCATGAAAAGCTTCGGATCCATTGAATCAAGAATGCGTTTATATAAGGCGAAGAATGAAATGGAGGTATATTCTTTTCCTTCGCCTAGCTAGCTTCAATTTCTATGGTATAAACAGGATTTTCTCTTCAATTTGTTAGATGATGAGAGGCTGCTTCACTCGCTAAGCATGATAGTTTCTTTTTATTTTTAATTAAAAAGAAAAACTATTGGGCGTTTAGCGAGTGAAGCGGGCCTCTCATCATCTAACAAATTGAAGAAAAATCCCTGTTTATACCATAGAAATTGAAGCTAGCTAGGCGAAGGAAAAAGAATATACCTCCATTTCATTCTTCGTCTTATATAAACGTACTTGCGATTCAATGGATCTGAGCTTTTTCATGGGTGACACAACCCCGCTTCTTGAGAGAAAAATCCGTAATCTCTGCATCCCTGATCAAATCAAACCCTAGACAGAGATTTTGAGCAGTTAAACCAATAATATTCGAAGAATAAGATTCGCATTGATCATTTGAAGCTCTACTTCGAATTTGAGTGAAGAAATCGAAACTCATCTTTCGAAGCCCTAAAATCAAGAAATCGAAACTTCGATTTAAAGTAATTATAAATTTTAGTCAAGAATCAAAAGCACAAACCGTTTCTTGACGGAACTCGATCTTGGAAATAGTGCATTGGCTCCTCCGAACAAATCCTAAATTTCCTAATCTATGAAATATAACTTCTTGCTAAACCCTACCCCTAATTTTTGTCGCTTAAGCTCAAATGAAAGTAAATGAATCTTGGGCGTCAAAAGAGCCCCAAGATTTATCAGGAGCCCATAAAGATATCTGCTAAGGCCGAGTAAAGAAATACCTTTAAGGGTAAATTACACCAAACCCCCATGAACTTTCAGCCTTTTGCACCAAAACCCAACAAACTTTCAAAATCACACTAAACCCCAGCAGACTTTTTGGACTTGTAGAAAACCCCCATGAACTTTCAGACTTTTGCAAATAACCCCCAAACGGTGTCAGTTTAGTTTTTGTGGACTAAAATACCCCGTTTTAAAAAGACACTCCCACTTAAAATCTTATAGCCCCTTCACCTTTTTTCCCAACTATAAAAAAAATTACCAAGCAAAAGGCATTGAGAGAATCCGTCGGGTCTAGGGCTTCGTAGAAATTGGGGCTTTGCCGGAGATTAGTCAGTTTCCATTAAAAGACTTTGAAACCAGCGGGTCCAGGCCATATCTTAAGAGGAGAGTTGGGAAAAAAAATAAAAATAAGAGATTTATGATTAGGGCGGAATATATATAGAAAAATCATAAATAAAATTTTTAATAAGTTAAAGGGCATTTTCGTCTTTTTAGTCACGTGAATTGCACGTGCCAAGTCAGACTTAACGGTGTTAGTAGGAGGGTTTTCTACAAAAATTCATTGGGGTTTAGTGTGATTTTGAAAGTTAGTTGGGGTTTAGTGCAAAAGGCTGAAAGTTCATGGGGGTTTAGTGTAATTTACCCTTAAAGGTATTTCTTTACTCAGCCTTAATAGATATCTTTATGGGCTCCTGATAAATCTTAGGGCTCTTTTAGCGCCCAAGATTCGTTTTCTTCCATTTAAGCTCGAGCGACAAAAATTAGGGTTAGGGTTTAGCAAGAAGTTAGATTTCATAGATTAGGAATTTAGGATTTGTTCGGAGGAGCCAATGCACTATTTCCAAGATCGAGTTCCGTCGCCTGCAAACGGTTTGTGCGTTTTGATTCTTGACTAAAATTTATAATTACGGCTTAAATCTGAGTTTCGATTTCTTGATTTTAGGGCTTCGAAAGATGAGTTTCGATTTCTTCACTCAAATTCGAAGTAGAGCTTCAAATGATCAATGCGAATCTTATTCTTCGAATATTATTGGTTTAACTGCTCAAAATCTCTGTCTAGGGTTTGATTTGATCAGGGATGCAGAGATTACGGATTTTTCTCTCAAGAAGCGGGGTTGTGTCACCCATGAAAAAGCTCAGATCCATTGAATCGCAAGTACGTTTATATAAGACGAAGAATGAAATGGAGGTATATTCTTTTTCCTTCGCCTAGCTAGCTTCAATTTCTATGGTATAAACAGGGATTTTTCTCTTCAATTTGTTAGATGATGAGAGGCCTGCTTCACTCTGCTAAACGCCCAATAGTTTCTTTTTTATTTTTAATTAAAAAAAGAAAATGAGTGAAAAGAATCAGTTAAAAACACATATTTTCTTCATGATGAAATCTACAGTACTCAAACCATCTTTGAATGCACTACATATATTAGGGTGAAAAAGAAACTATCCCATTTGCAAGTAGGTTATGCAATTTGTAAAATACCAATTTGCACAAAGTAGGTCATTGTGCAACCACATATTGAATTAGATATATTGATATTTTCATAAACAACAGTTGTGTACACTTTTGTTTGATATCCAATAGGCTGTTCCCTTTCCGTTTCTGTTTACATGTGTATCATATAGTCTTTGTAGTTTTAATGTTCAGTTCTATTCCCTAACAATATTATTTAATTAGGTTGCTGCTTGCACTTTCAAGAATATGAAAAATAAATTACATGATAGCAATAAGGCGTCGATCTTGTGTTAGAGGCAGAAACAATGGAGCATGGTCAATTGCGTGGTGTCATTTCGAAAGTTAGTTGGGGTTTAGTGCAAAAGTTGAAAGTTCATGGGGTTTAGTGTAATTTACCCTTAAAGGTATTTCTTTACTCGACCTTAATAGATATCTTTATGGGCTCTGATAAATCTTAGGGCTCTTTAGCAAGATTCGCTTTTCTTCCATTTAAGCTCGGCGACAAAAATTAGGGTTAGGGTTTAGCAAGAAGTTAGATTTCATAGATTAGGGAATTTAGGATTTGTTCTGAGGAGCCAATGCACTATTTCCAAGATCGAGTTCATTAAGCACAAAGCGGTTTGTCGTTTTGATTCTTGACTAAAATTTATAATTACGGCTTAAATCTGAGTTTCGATTTCTTGATTTTAGGGCTTCGAAAGATGAGTTTCGATTTCTTCACTCAAATTCGAAGTAGAGCTTCAAATGATCAATGCGAATCTTATTCTTCGAATATTATTGGTTTAACTGCTCAAAATCTCTGTCTAGGGTTTGATTTGATCAGGGATGCAGAGATTACGGATTTTTCTCTCAAGAAGCGGGGTTGTGTCACCCATGAAAAAGCTCAGATCCATTGAATCGCAAGTACGTTTATATAAGACGAAGAATGAAATGGAGGTATATTCTTTTTCCTTCGCCTAGCTAGCTTCAATTTCTATGGTATAAACAGGGATTTTTCTCTTCAATTTGTTAGATGATGAGAGGCCTGCTTCACTCTGCTAAACGCCCAATAGTTTCTTTTTCATTTTTAATTAAAAAAAGAAAATGAGTGAAAAGAATCAGTTAAAAACACATATTTTCTTCATGATGAAATCTACAGTACTCAAACCATGCTGAATGCACTACATATATTAGGGTGAAAAAAGAAACTATCCCAATTTGCAAGTAGGTTATGCAATTTGTAAAATACCAATTTGCACAAAGTAGGTCATTGTGCAACCACATATTGAATTAGATATATTGATATTTTCATAAACAACAGTTGTGTACACTTTTGTTTGATATCCAATAGGCTGTTCCCTTTCCGTTTCTGTTTACATGTGTATCATATAGTCTTTGTAGTTTTAATGTTCAGTTCTATTCCCTAACAATATTATTTAATTAGGTTGTCGCTGCACTTTCAAGAATATGAAAAATGAATTACATGATAGCAATAAGGCGTCGATCTTGTGTTAGAGGAGAACAATGGAGCATGGTCAATTGCGTGGTGTCATTTCGAAAACAAGTCCACAAAGGAGACGGATGATAATGGTGACAAAATCATTATGCCTCAAGAACTAGTTCATTTCTATGATCTCCCAGACGTATATGCGACTAATGCACTATTTTATGATGTTTTTCATATATTTTCATCAAGTAGTTGTCATGATCGGATGAATGCATAATTAGTGTAATTGCGAGTTTGAGAGATTTATCGATTCATGTAGTTACGTAAGGGAATGGAACCTACGATGCTAGCTTTGTCAAGAATGTTTACTTAAGCTGTTTAGTACTTCAAGAGAGGTTTGTCATATGTTCTTTTCTAGTAATCTCACCCCTTCGATATTCAGTTGGTGATAACTGATTATAACCAGTTGAAGCCTAATATTTTTCATGCACGCCACATTATTAAACCTCATCGTCAAGAGAACTTAAAGCTTTTTATGTATTTGATT
Organism: Asparagus setaceus; assembly: GCA_012295165.1. NCBI lineage: Eukaryota > Viridiplantae > Streptophyta > Magnoliopsida > Asparagales > Asparagaceae > Asparagus > Asparagus setaceus. The sequence goes on from CM022707.1 coordinate 26,527,809, forward strand.
TTTGACTGACTTGGCTGAAATCTGTTGGAGGTACTTCTACTTGGCGAAAGCATATAGTACAGCTGGTAAAAGATCCGAATCATATGCTCTATTTTGCCGCGCTCGTTCTCTGGCAGATGCTGCTGTGCACAAAACTTCATATGACAAATAATCTAGATAAGGTGTGATAAATGGATCTGCAACCCTTTGACTAGTAGAAATATGTCGTAAGACCACCTTCTTTTGTGCCATCATGTCTCCGATGAAGTGCTATCTCAACTGTATATGCTTGATTTTCCCATGATACTTAGGATCCTTGAAGTAAGCAACTGCAGCCATACTTTCACAGTTGATTATCATAGGATCAGATGCATTAGTGACAATCTCTAAGTGCTACATGAATCTCCTCAACCAAACAATTTCCTGCACTGCCACAGAATATACTATGTACTCGGCCTCCATGGTAGATAAGGCTACACAAGATTGCTTCTTATTGCTCTAAAATACAGTGCCATTGTTGAACAGAAAAACATATTCTAATGTCAATTTGCGCTCATCCAGATCATCTTCCCAATCAGCAGCGCTGTAACATAATAAGCGCAAATCTCTACATAGTATCACAATATGTAGTCCGATGTCTCTCTGAGATATCTCAAAATCCTCTTGACCACATTCTAATGCGTAGATCTTAGATTTGCTTGAAACTGGCTAATAAGTCCAATAGCATAACATATTTTGGGTCTTGTACACATCATAGTGTACATGAGACTTTCGACTGCGCTGGAATAGGGAACTCTTTAAAGAAGAGAGCTCTATAATCGCGAGTGAACCCCACTCGCGGCTGTGGCAAACATTCCTCAATCTATTGATACACTAAAATCATTACTGATACTTTTTAAAGAAGATGATGGGATGTTTCTCAGGTTTCTAAATTAAATGTTGGCTACATATTAATCGTATTTAAACTTAGCCTACTTTTCTATAGTTCTATTTTTAATTTATTCTTAACTTGAGGTATTTTAGCCCAACCCCCCAATTGCATTATGTTTCTTAAATTCAACCTTTAGCATGCATATGGAGGCTACCCATTTAATCAATGTGAACGAATTAGAACATGTTTACCATCTTTTTCATTGATGTTAAATGAGTCAACATCTTGAATCAATTGAAGAATGATTATCAGTATCTTCAATTTAAAGATTACTGGTATCTTAAGGTCATTATAGGTGCATTAGTTTTTTTTTTCTTTTTTTCTTTTTTGCGAGGTCAACTAACATGCATGTTGATGTTTCACCTTGATCAAATATAGTGAAGGACAAGATATTCACCATAGATTATCCTTGTGATGCTGCGGCTGGTGCCAAATAAATTTGTACATTTGATCAACCCAAGAGATTCTTGGTTTTTTCATTATGTTATCAATCTCGAAAACATCACCTAGATCGAGTTTTCAGAAAAAAAAACACTATGAACTAATAAGAGAGCTCTATAATCGCGGGTGAACCCCACTCGCGTTTGTGGGTAGCATTCCTCAATCTATTGATATACTAAAATCATTCTTGATACTTTTAAAGAAGATGATGGGATGTTTCTTAGGTTTCTAAATTAAATGTTTGCCACCCATATCATCATGTTTGAACTTAGCCTATTGTTCTATGGATCTAATTTTTTTATTTAAACTTGGGGTCTTTCAGCACAACCCCCCAGTTTAATTATGTTTCTAAAGTTCAACCTTAACATGCATATGGAGGCTACCCGTCTAATCAAAGTGAACAAATTAGAATATATTCCACCATTTTTCCCCTTTTGATATGAAGTAAGTCAACATCTTGAATCAACGCAAGATGGATTACTGGTATTTTTATTTTAACGATACTAATATCTTAAGTTCATTATAAGTTTATTATTATTTTTGGCAAGGTCAACTAACATGCATGTTGAGGTTTCACCTTGATCAAATTTGGAGAAGATATTCATCATAGATTATCCTTATGATGCTGCGGCTGGTGCCAAATAAATTTACACATTTGGTCAACCCAAGAGATTATTGTTTTCTTCATTATATTGTCAATCTCAAAAATATCACCAAGATTGAGTTTTCAAACCAATACATTGTGAACTAATGAGTAAGCTCAGAATTGCGATTGAACCTCACTTTCGCGGTAGTAGCTAGCATTCCTCAATCTATTGATATACTAAAATCATTCTTGATACTTTTAAAGAAGATGATGGGATGTGTCTAAGGTTTCTAAATTAAATGTTTGCTACTCATATAATCGTGTTTAAACTTAGCCTATTATTCTTAATTTTTTCACTTAGGGTCTTTCAAAGACAAACCCCCAATTGAATTATGTTTCTAAATTTCATCCTTAACATGCATATGGAGGCTACCCATCTAATCAAAGTGAACGAATTAGAATATATTTCACCATCTTTTTCCCTTTTGATATCAAATGGGTCAACATCTTGAATCAATTGAAGAAGGATTACCTATATCTTCAGTTTAACTATTACTAGTATCTTAAGATCATTTTAAGAGTATTGTTATTATTATTTTTTGGCAAGGTCAACTAACATGCACGTTGATGTTTCACATTGATCAAATATAATGAAGTAGAAGATATTCACCATAGATTATCCTTGTGATGCTGCAGCTGGTGCCAAATAAATTTATAGATTTGATCAACCTAAGAGATTGTTGGTTTCTTCGTTATGTTATCAATCTCGAAAACATTACCTAGATCAAGTTTTCTAACCAATACGGCAACACATGGTGAACTAATAAGAGAGCAGTTTTCTAACCAATACATGATGAACTAATATGAGAGCCTGTAATCGCGAATGAACCCCACTCTCATCTATGGCTTGCGTTTCTTAATTTATTGATATACTAAAATCATTACCGATATTTTTAAAGAAGATGATGGATGTTTCTCGTGTCTAAACTAAATGTTTGTTTTAAATTGTGGTCTTTCAAACACAAACTCCCAATTGAATTATGTTTCTAAAGTTCAACCTTAACATGCATATAGAGGCTACCCATCTAATTAAAGTGAACGAATTAGAACATATTTCACCGTCTTTTTCCCTTTTTGATATCAAATGAGTCAACATCTTGAATCAACTCAAGGATTACCGGTATCTTAAGTTTAACGATTACTAGTATCTTAACTTTATTATGTTTTTTGGGCGGGCTGGTTTGTGTCAGAGCCGCTAGGTCAACTAACATGCATGTTGATGTTTCACCTTGATCAAATATAATGAAGTAGAATATATTCACCTTGATTATCTTTGTGATGTTGTGGCTGGTGTCAATTATATTTATACAATTGATCAACCTAAGAGATTGTTGGTTTCTTCATTATGTTGTCAATCTCAAAAACATCAACTAGATCGAGTTTTCGAACCAATGCATTGTGAACTAATAAGAGAGCTTTATAATCTATTGATACACTAAAATCATTAGGGTTTTGTGGGTGTACGGTTGAGTTTGTTGGATGACTAGGATTTGATGAGGGGGTTGATCAAGGGCTCTGATATATTAAATATAGATCTTTTAAAAAACTTAATAATCTTATTCGTTGCGCTGAAGTCTTTATGTACAATAGCAAGCAAAGAAGACCTACTACCTTAAGTTTGCGCATTTCTCAGATAACCACCTTGCTTTTTAAAATCTCACAAAATGCCCCTTAAGCTTTAGGGTTCTCAGAAAACTCCCAATAATTCTTAGCATTTATGGAAAAACCCTAACAACATTAATTGCAATTTTCACATGGGTGAGTAAACTCATGCAAGGAGATATTTTTGCTGGTACGAGTTGAGGTTCAGGTTTTCAGAGGAGTCCTTTTTTTGTGAGAAACATTGAAAGTTGAAGGGGTTTTCTCTGAGAACGCCAAAACATAAGAGTGATTCTGTGGCATTCTAAAAGTTTAAGGGATATTATCTGAGCAACGCTCGAACTTAAGGGAGGTTAGTGGAATTTTATCTAAAAATAAAGATATGGTATATAAGTGCAAAGGTATGGAGCTGATGTAATTTTATGATACTAAGACAATAAAATAAAAAGCGGAGAGAACCTAAAAGCATAAGAAGATAACGCATCATAAGACAATTTTCTTTTTGCTCAACCTAATTCCCATGTTATTTGTTTACTGCTTATTCAGGTCGGGGTACGGCAAGCCTGCAACCCATAAACGGGTGGGATCGGGTTTGGGTCTTAGATTATAAAGATCTTAGATTATAAAGATCGGATAAACCCAACGCTAGTCAACCCGATCCGATCTCAACCCTTAGCGCTGCAAATATGAAGAAACAAGGGGTGACGCTTACTGAAATCCTTCACCTTGAGATGCTCCTTCCTTCCTGGTTTCTCCTAATCTGAATCTTCCTGGTTTATCTGCTTTAAGATGTCTTCTGTTGCAGTAGCAGCCTTGTTGATCCGCCGCACCTCCTGTGTTCGACATTGCCTATCCCGCTGCTGGTTTAATCCATGCAGAATTTTTTCTGACAAAATCCTGACCCAGACCCCCACGTGATAGGGGCGTCGGCTGCGGCGATAATGTTAACAAAGGGAAGAAGAAGTCCACTGGCCGATGGTTTTGGAAGCGAGAGATCGTCGGCTTTTCAGCCTCATCAGATCCATAAAAGACGGCATAGATCAAAACTTTCTCAACTTTGATTGAGAAATCGAGATCCCTGAGGCCGTCGCATTCAATAAAAACCTCTGCCTCGGATCGACGGAGGGCATCGTCTTCACTGACGCGCGCCGAATCTTCGGCCCGATCCCATTGGGACCCTTTCCCTCGCCACCTATTTCCACTCTGGTACTATCCGAGTCTCCCGCGAAGGCGATATGATTATTTTTTACGACGACAAAATCGTGCTTTCCCCTCAGCGACTTGATTGTCCTCCCGTCTATTCGCCAGATATTGCTCGCTTGGCGGCGGCTGACGATGAGGGAGCTCCACTTATGATGGGTATTTCCACGATGTCATCTTCCACAAGGGCCTTCATGCGGCCTTGACTATTATGGAGGCCTTGGCATATACGACCGAGGGCACTTTGTTCTCGAGCCGTTTTATTCCTCGGTAGGTGACAATGAACCGAAATAAAACTCAAAGCTTTACGCGTGCTTGGTGGTCACGGACGGTCAAGACTTGTTCTTGGTGTATGCGACGAGAGGAAAAGGCGGCGGACCAAGTATTTTAGGGTTTTCAAGCTCAACGAAGAGGGCAAGTGGGAAAGAGTGAGGAACATCGGTGACACGGCCATTTTCGTCGGGATTAATCAATCCGTCTGCATGAAGCTAGTGAATTTCCCCACATTCTAAAACCCAACTCCATATATTTCACGAGGAAAGCCATGGCGTGTACTACCGTGGATTTGACTTGCGAGTTCGAGACACGGAGTTTTCAGTTTGGACAATAAAAGCATCCCGTTTCTCCAGCTTACAAAAGGTCAGGACGTGGTCGATTGGCCTGGTTGGCCGCCAACCGTATGGTACATACCTCCAACTCCCTCGTAACCTCCAAGGTATGACTGAGAACCTATCTTACGCTATTAGGCCTAATTAGCACTTTAATATCTTATATTTTGCCCTACCTTGCACTTGTATATCCTCACTTGTTTTCGACAACACTTATATACCCTAAAGTTCTGGAAATTTGCACCTTAATACTTTCTGCTTTGCAAATGTGATAGTATTGCTCTGAACTTTCCTATGTGACACTCAAGCTAATTTTAGAAATGTTTAGCCCTTAATCCTTTTTGTTATGCACCCTAAAATTTTCCTATGTGACACTCACAAACTAATTTTAGAACTTATTTAATATTATGTTAAACCTTACATTGCATAAACATGAAATATTCCCACGAAAATTCTTATGTGACACTCACATGCTAATTTTAAAACTTCGACACCCTTAATTTTGTTAAATTTACCGTTAAACCAAATAAAGTTTTATTTTAAACTCACCCAAACTAAAAATTAAAGCTTTTATGTATTTGATTTTTGGTGACTTGGTGAAATCTGTTGGAGTACTTCTACTTGGCGAAAGCATATAGCATGTTGGTAAAAGATCCGAATCATATGCTCTATTTTGCGCTCGTTCTCAGCGGTCTTTGTGCACAAAACTTCATATGACAAATAATCTAGATAAGGTGTGATAAATGGATCGCAACCCTTTGACTAGTAGAAATATGTCGTAAGACCACCTTTTTGTGCCATCATGTCTCCGATGAAGTGCTATCTCAACTGTATATGCTTGATTTTCCCATGATACTTAGGATCCTTGAAGTAAGCAAGCGTACCATACTTTCACGATTGATTATCATAGGATCGGATGCATTAGTGACAATCTCTAAGTGCTACATGAATCTCCTCAACCAAACAATTTCCTCGTGACCGCCACGTAATATACTATGTACTTTCGGCCTCCATGGTAGATAAGGCTACACAAGATTGCTTCTTATTGCTCTAAAATCTGATGCCATTGTTGAGCGAGAAAAACATATTCTAATGTCAATTTCGCTCATCGGATCATCTTCCCAATCGGCGTATTGTAACATAATAAGCAAATCTCTACATAGTATCACAATATGTAGTCCGATGTCTCTCTGAGATATCTCAAAATCCTCTTGACCACATTCTAATGCGTAGATCTTAGATTTGCTTGAAACCGGCTAATAAGTCCAATAGCATAACATATTTTGGGTCTTGTACACATCATAGTGTACATGAGACTTTCGACTTCGCTGGAATAGGGAACTCTTTAAAGAAGAGAGCTCTATAATCATGAGTGAACCCCACTCATACCGTGGCAAACATTCCTCAATCTATTGATACACTAAAATCATTCTTGATATTTTTAAAGATGATGATGGGATGTTTCTCGGTTTCTAAATTAAATGTTGGCTACATATTAATCGTATTTAAACTTAGCCTACTTTTCTATAGTTCTATTTTTAATTTATTCTTAACTTGAGGTATTTTAGCCCAACCCCCCAATTGCATTATGTTTCTTAAATTCAACCTTTAGCATGCATATGGAGGCTACCCATTTAATCAATGTGAGCGAATTAGAACATGTTTACCATCTTTTTCATTGATGTTAAATGAGTCAACATCTTGAATCAATTGAAGAATGATTATCGGTATCTTCAATTTAAAGATTCTTGGTATCTTAAGGTCATTATAGGTGCATTAGTTTTTTTTTTTTTTCTTTTTCTTTTGCGAGGTCAACTAACATGCATGTTGATGTTTCACCTTGATCAAATATAGTGAAGGACAAGATATTCACCATAGATTATCCTTGTGATGCTGCGGCTGGTGCCAAATAAATTTGTACATTTGATCAACCCAAGAGATTCTTGGTTTTTTCATTATGTTATCAATCTCGAAAACATCACCTAGATCGAGTTTTCAGAAAAAAAAACACTATGAACTAATAAGAGAGCTCTATAATCGCGGGTGAACCCCACTCGCGTTTGTGGGTAGCATTCCTCAATCTATTGATATACTAAAATCATTACTGATATTTTTTAAAGATGATGATGGGATGTTTCTTAGGTTTCTAAATTAAATGTTTGCCACCCATATCATCATGTTTGAACTTAGCCTATTGTTCTATGGATCTAATTTTTTTATTTAAACTTGGGGTCTTTCAGCACAACCCCCCAGTTTAATTATGTTTCTAAAGTTCAACCTTAACATGCATATGGAGGCTACCCGTCTAATCAAAGTGAACAAATTAGAATATATTCCACCATTTTTCCCCTTTTGATATGAAGTAAGTCAACATCTTGAATCAACGCAAGATGGATTACTGGTATTTTTATTTTAACGATACTAATATCTTAAGTTCATTATAAGTTTATTATTATTTTTGGCAAGGTCAACTAACATGCATGTTGAGGTTTCACCTTGATCAAATTTGGAGAAGATATTCATCATAGATTATCCTTATGATGCTGCGGCTGGTGCCAAATAAATTTACACATTTGGTCAACCCAAGAGATTATTGTTTTCTTCATTATATTGTCAATCTCAAAAATATCACCAAGATTGAGTTTTCAAACCAATACATTGTGAACTAATGAGTAAGCTCTGTAATTGCGATTGAACCTCACTCGCGGCTGTGGCTAGCATTCCTCAATCTATTGATATACTAAAATCATTACTGTTATTTTTTGAAGAAGATGATGGGATGTGTCTAAGGTTTCTAAATTAAATGTTTGCTACTCATATAATCGTGTTTAAACTTAGCCTATTATTCTTAATTTTTTTCACTTAGGGTCTTTCAGCACAAACCCCCCAATTGAATTATGTTTCTAAATTTCATCCTTAACATGCATATGGAGGCTACCCATCTAATCAAAGTGAACGAATTAGAATATATTTCACCATCTTTTTCCCTTTTGATATCAAATGGGTCAACATCTTGAATCAATTGAAGAAGGATTACCTATATCTTAGGTTTAACTATTACTAGTATCTTAAGATCATTTTAAGAGTATTGTTATTATTATTTTTGGCAAGGTCAACTAACATGCACGTTGATGTTTCACATTGATCAAATATAATGAAGTAGAAGATATTCACCATAGATTATCCTTGTGATGCTGCAGCTGGTGCCAAATAAATTTATAGATTTGATCAACCTAAGAGATTGTTGGTTTCTTCGTTATGTTATCAATCTCGAAAACATTACCTAGATCAAGTTTTCTAACCAATACGGCAACACATGGTGAACTAATAAGAGAGCAGTTTTCTAACCAATACATGATGAACTAATATGAGAGCCTGTAATCGCGAATGAACCCCACTCTCATCTATGGCTTGCGTTTCTTAATTTATTGATATACTAAAATCATTACTGATATTTTTTAAAGAAGATGATGGGATGTTTCTCAGGTGTCTAAACTAAATGTTTGTTTTTAAATTGTGGTCTTTCAGCACAAACTCCCCAATTGAATTATGTTTCTAAAGTTCAACCTTAACATGCATATAGAGGCTACCCATCTAATTAAAGTGAACGAATTAGAACATATTTCACCGTCTTTTTCCCTTTTTGATATCAAATGAGTCAACATCTTGAATCAACTGAAGGATTACCGGTATCTTAAGTTTAACGATTACTAGTATCTTAACTTTATTATGTTTTTGGGTGGGGTGGTTGGTGTTGGGGAGCGCTAGGTCAACTAACATGCATGTTGATGTTTCACCTTGATCAAATATAATGAAGTAGAATATATTCACCTTGATTATCTTTGTGATGTTGTGGCTGGTGTCAATTATATTTATACAATTGATCAACCTAAGAGATTGTTGGTTTCTTCATTATGTTGTCAATCTCAAAAACATCAACTAGATCGAGTTTTCGAACCAATGCATTGTGAACTAATAAGAGAGCTTTATAATCTATTGATACACTAAAATCATTAGGGTTTTGTGGGTGTACGGTTGAGTTTGTTGGATGACTAGGATTTGATGAGGGGGTTGATCAAGGGCTCTGATATATTAAATATAGATCTTTTAAAAAACTTAATAATCTTATTCGCTATACCAAGTCTTTATGTACAATAGCAAGCAAAGAAGACCTACTACCTTAAGTTTCGCATTTCTCGGATAACCACCTTGCTTTTAAAATCTCACAAAATGCCCTTAAGCTTTAGGGTTCTCGAAAACTCCCAATAATTCTTAGCATTTATGGAAAAACCTAACAACATTAATTGCAATTTTCACATGGGTGAGTAAACTCATGCAAGGAGATATTTTGTCGGTAATGAAGTTGAGGTTCAGTTTTCGAGGAGTCCTTTTTGTGAGAAACATTGAAAGTTGAAGGGGTTTTCTCACGAGAGCGCCAAAACATAAGAGTGATTCTGTGGCATTCTAAAAGTTTAAGGGATATTATCTGAGCAACGCTCGAACTTAAGGGAGGTTAGTGGAATTTTATCTAAAAATAAAGATATGGTATATAAGTGCAAAGGTATGGAGCTGATGTAATTTTATGATACTAAGACAATAAAATAAAAGCGGAGAGAACCTAAAAGCATAAGAAGATAGCATCATAAGACAATTTTCTTTTTGCTCAACCTAATTCCCATGTTATTTGTTTCTTGCTTATTCAGTCGAGTGCAGCACGCAACCCATAAACGGGTGGGATCGGGTTTGGGTCTTAGATTATAAAGATCTTAGATTATAAAGATCGGATAAACCCAACGCTAGTCAACCCGATCCGATCTCAACCCTTAGCGCTGCAAATATGAAGAAACAAGGGGTGACGCTTACTGAAATCCTTCACCTTGAGATGCTCCTTCCTTCCTGGTTTCTCCTAATCTGAATCTTCCTGGTTTATCTGCTTTAAGATGTCTTCTGTTGCAGTAGCAGCCTTGTTGATCCGCCGCACCTCCTGTGTTCGACATTGCCTATCCCGCTGCTGGTTTAATCCATGCAGAATTTTTTCTGACAAAATCCTGACCCAGACCCCCACCAGCGATGAGGACGTCAGCTGCGGCAGCCATGTTAACAAAGAAAGGGAAAGAAGAAGAGCAGTCCCACAACTGATGGTTTTTTCAGAAGAAAGCCCGAGATCGTGCCGCTTTTTCAGCCTCATCAGATCCATAAAAGACGGCATAGATCAAAACTTTCTCAACTTTGATTGAGAAATCGAGATCCCTGAGGCCGTCGCATTCAATAAAAACCTCTGCCTCGGATCGACGGAGGGCATCGTCTTCACTCGGCACCGCCGCACCGGAATCTTCGGCTTCGATCCCCCCGCTGGGACCCCTTTCCCTCTGCCACCTATTTCCACTCTCTGGTACTATCCGTCTCCCGACGAAGACAGTATTGATTATTTTTTTTACGACGACAAAATCGTGCTTTCCCCCTCTCGCGACTTGATTGTCCTCCCCCGTCTATTCATCGCCGATATTGCTCGCTTGGGCGGCGGCGACAGTCGCTAGGAGGAGCTCCCAACTTATGATGGGTATTTCCACGATGTCATCTTCCACAAGGGCCTTCTGTACGGCCTTGACTATTATGGAGGCCTTGGCATATACGACTTCGAGGGCACCTTGTTCTCAGAGCCGTTTTATTCCTCAGCCGGTGACACCGCAGTTGCTTGGTGGAGTCACCGGACGGTCAAGACTTGTTCTTGGTGTACAGACAGAGGAAAAAGACGGCGTCCTGGACCAAGTATTTTAGGGTTTTCAAGCTCAACGAAGAGGGCAAGTGGGAAAGAGTGAGGAACATCGGTGACACGGCCATTTTCGTCGGGATTAATCAATCCGTCTCTGTCGAGCTAGTGAATTTCCCCACATTCTAAAACCCAACTCCATATATTTCACGGAAAGCCATGACGTGTACTACCGTGGATTTGACTTGCGAGTTCGAGACACGGGAGTTTTCAGTTTGGACAATAAAAGCATCCCGTTTCTCCAGCTTACAAAAGGTCAGGACGTGGTCGATTGGCACGGTTGGCATGTAGGTATGGTACATACCTCCAACTCCCTCGTAACCTCCAAGGTATGAGTGAGAACCTATCTTACGCTATTAGGCCTAATTAGCACTTTAATATCTTATATTTTGCCCTACCTTGCACTTGTATATCCTCACTTGTTTTCGACAACACTTATATACCCTAAAGTTAAAATTTGCACCTTAATACTTTCTGCTTTGCAAATGTGATAGTATTGCTCTGAACTTTCCTATGTGACACTCAAGCTAATTTTAGAAATGTTTAGCCCTTAATCCTTTTTGTTATGCACCCTAAAATTTTCCTATGTGACACTCACAAACTAATTTTAGAACTTATTTAATATTATGTTAAACCTTACATTCATAAACATGAAATATTCCCACCGAAAATTCTTATGTGACACTCACATGCTAATTTTAAAAACTCGACACCCTTAATTTTGTTAAATTTACCGTTAAACCAAATAAAGTTTTATTTTAAACTCACCCAAACTAAAAAATTAACATACTTTTAATATTTCAGGTTAATAAGTGCTGCCAAAAATAAGGGATGGTGTGTAAGTGCAAAGTAGGATAAACCATAAGGTAGTTAGCGTCAATTAGCCCTCAATTAGTCTTGATATCAAGTGAGAATTTACTGTTTTTAGTTTGAATTTGCTACGCCAGGACCTTTGACTTTCATAGCTATGAATTATACTTGATGATGCATGAATTTCTAAGGTTTTTGATTTTCTTTAGTCGAGATGTTTCATTTGAATGAAGTTGTTATTTAGTTATTGAGATTAGTTTGTGAGGATTTGTTATTGATTTGGGTTTAGAAAGTGCTGTTGGAACCATCTAGTAGTATGAAGTTTAAATTGTTTGTGAATGACTTTACATCAAAATGAAGCAGGCTAACTTAGTTACAAATGCCAAAATTTGAACCAAATATGGGTTAGTAACATGAAATGTTTCAGGGTAACAGTTTTAGCTCTGTTATTTAGAATCCATGCTAGAAGGATAGATGTGAACTAGCATGATATTCAGAGTGATGAGAAATAACAATTATGGAGCTGATCGTTTACGAAACTGTCTATGGCGGGTGAGTCAATGTTTAGCTTACAGATGAGGTCACCAGCATTTGTGATTTCATTTATGTGCTTAAGGTTGTATAAAATCATGTGATATTTGGCATTGATGTGGGTAGTTGATTTGGAAACTTAATCAGAGAAAACTAATTGAACCTCAAGAGCATGTGTTAACATGATGATGCTGACCATGTGCTAGTAATCTCGCCGTGCAATTTTAAATTTGAATATGTCAAACAAAGCATTGCTTGCTTAAGCCTACTAGGCTAGACTACATTCAGTAGTTCTATCCAAGATTTTGTTTTGTGAGAGCCCTCTTCACATTAGGGATTTATTAGAAAAGAATCTATCACTATTATAGATTTTGGCATTAATGAGGGCATGTACATATAACTCTTCCCACCTATGCTTTTAGTAGCACTTATCATCCCTCAACTATTATAGTGGTAGCACTCAAACCCTCTCATAAGGAGAGGAAGACTATTTAGTATTGAAGTTTGGAATAATTTTTCCTATTCAATTTCATTCACTATCAGGGTAAATATATACAAGAAGGATCTTAAAGGATCCTCAAAAATCGAGAAACAAAATCCTACAAAACAGGAAACTAACTATCAATAAAACAGCTAACAAATCTTTCCCTAATAATCTGCTATGCAATGATTCTCTGACTAATATACACCTAACTTCCTATATTTCTACACTCCCCTCAAGCCGGGCAAGATATACATATCATGCCTAGCTTGGAACAAAATCATGGAAGTTAGGGCGGTGAAGAGCCTTAGTAAGGATGTGCGTAGTTTGGTCTGAGTTGGAACATGGCTTAAAGTGATTACTTGGTCCTCAACCTTTTCACTGATAAAATGCCTATCAATCTCTACATGTTTGGTCCTATCATGATGGACTGGGTTCTTTGCTATGGCTATAGCAGATTGACTATCACTCTTCATGTTAATAGGATCATCAGTCTTTACTCTTAGCTCCTGCAATAATCTCTTCAACCACATTCCCTCACATATTCAATGCGCTAGAGCCCTGAATTCAGCTTCCGCACTACTGCAAGCAACAACAGATTGTTTCTTACTGCGCCATGTGACTAGATTCCCCCACACTAATGAACAATACCCAGAGGTAGATCTTCTGTCAGTTACTGATCCAGCCCAATCAGCATCTGTATAAATATCAATAGTTCTTGTAGTAGTTTTCCCGAAAAATAACCCCTTGCCAGGATCACTCTTGAGATATCGAATAATTTTGTATACTGCTTCCAAGTGCTCTTCAGAAGGATTATTCATGAATTGGCTAACCACGCTAACCGAGAATCCAATGTCAGGGCGTGTATGGGCTAGGTAAATAAGTTTTCCCACGAGCCGTTGATACCTGCCTCTATCCACAATAGTACCACATGTCCGAGTCCCCAACTTAACATTTGGATCCATCGGGGTGTCAACTGGTTTGCATCCTGCCATTCCAGTCTCATTGAGTAAATCTAAGACATATTTCCGTTGTGACACTGAGATGCCTTTGCTTGATCTTGCTACTTCCATACCCAGAAAATACTTCAAGTGGCCTAGATCTTTTATCTCGGACTCTTGCGAAAGCAGTCTTTTTAGGTTGTTCATCTCCTCATAATTCCCCGTGAGAACAATGTCATCCACATAAACTATGAGAGCAGTAAGTTTTTCACCTGGGAAATGCTTAAGTTTTTCACCTGGGAAATGCTTGACGAATAGTGCGTGATCGGCTTGACATTGATTATAGCCATCCCTTTTAAGGATGTTGGTGAATCTGTCAAACCATGCTCGAGGAGACTGCTTGAGACCATACAAAGATTTCTTTAGTTTACATTATTGTTTGTGAATTCTCAAAACCTGGGGGTATGTCCATATAGACTTCTTCCTTGAGATCTCCATTTAAAAAAGCATTCTTCACATCGAGCTGAAAGAGAGACCAATCCATTTTAACTGCAATTGAGAGTAGAACTCTGATCGTGTTTAATTTTGCAACTGGAGCAAACGTCTCCTGATAGTTAATCCCATGAGACTGAGTAAATCCCTTTGTCACCAACCGAGCTTTAAATCTTTCAACACTCCCATCTGCCTTGTGCTTGACGGAGAAGATCCACTTACATCCAACTGTACGTTTATTCGGAGGAAGGGATGTGATAGTCCACGTTCCATTTTTCTCAAGGGCTCTAATTTCTTCCAGGTAGATCTTCCATTCCGGTATTTGAGAGCTTCATGAATAGATGAGGGAATCCGGACCTGATCAATCTTTGACACAAATGCTTTGAAGTTAGGAGATAACCTGGCATATGCCAAATGTTTGTGAATAGGATGCTGGGTACAGGTTATGACTCCTTTTCTTATCGCTATAGGCATATCTAGGTCTGACAAAGAATCTGCAAGTTGATCAGGGGAAGAAACTGGGAAAAAATCTGACTTACTTTGTATGTCTTCTTCAGAGTTTGGAACCGAGATAGGAGCTTGGCTATGCTGAGTTTGTTTAAGCTGTGATTGAGGCTGGGTTTGAGGTTGTCCTTGGAGCCGGTTTCTCCTAGTGTAAACCTGAATCTCCTTGTCTTTTGTATTGTGCTCCGTAGTATTGGAAGGTGGAGGTTCGGTTGACTCAAGGATGGGAGAGATGAGAGTTGGGACTTCTGTATCTGTTGTTTCGGATATGGGCCCAATGAGTGATTTCCAATCCCAATTATGAGATTCTTGGCTATTCTCTCCCTGAATGGAGGAATTGGGGTAGAATGGTTAATCCTCAAAGAAGGTTACATCCATGGAATGAAAGAATTTGTTGGTGAGAGGACAATAACATTTATACCCCTTTTTGTTCGGAGAATACCCCAGGAAAATACATTTAGTGGCTCTAGGATCTAGTTTTCCCCTTTTTTGTGAATGAACGTGGACAAAGGCAACACTGCCGAAGACTTTGAGTGGAATATGACTAAGAAGATGTGAGGAATTTGGGAATGCATCAAGAAAGGTTTGGCTGGATGATTTGAACCTTAGAACCCGGGAAGGCATTCTATTTATGAGATAGGTGGCTGTGAGAATGGCTTCACCCCAGAATCTCTTTGGAACATTTGAAGTGAAAAGCAATGAACGAGCAACCTCAAGAAGATGGCGGTTTTTCCTCTCGGCTACCCCTATTTTGTTGGGGAGTGTCTACACAAGAGCTTTGATGAATAATACCGTGAGTTTGTAGGTAGTGACCAAGGGTTGAGTTAAAGAAATCACGGGCATTGTCTGGTCTGAAAATCTGAATATTGGTATGAAATTGGTTCTTAATCATGACATGGAAGTTTTTGAAGATTTGTGAGGTTTCAGATTTATCTTTTATAAGATATACCCAACTTAAGCGGGTGTGATCGTCAACAAACAATAGAAACCATCTAGCCCGGTAATATTTGGAATTCGTGAGGGACCCCATATATCACTATGTATAAGGGAAAAGGATGGGAAGATTTGTATGACTGTGATGGGTAGGAATTACGAGTATGTTTGGATAATTGACAAATATCACAATGGAAATCTTTTGAACTTTTATTAATGAACTGTGATGGAAAAAGGTTTTCTTGATACATAAAATTTGGGTGTCCTAGACGGTAGTGCCACCTCATGACTTTACAATCTTTATTGGACGAACTAGATAACAATGACACACTAGAAAATTGACTCTCTGGATTGACACACGGCTGTTCTGATGGTGAGTGATGTGGAAGCAGGTACAAGCCTTCACAATTATCAACATTGCCAATCGTCCTCCCCGATCCCAAGTCCTGGAAAACACAAGAATTTGCAGAAAATTTAGTTATGCAGTTCAATACTTTAGCGAGTTTGCTTACAGACAATAAATTGCATTCAAGATTAGGCACAAATAAAACCGAGTGAAGAACTAGCTCGGGTGACAAATTAATAGTGCCAAAACCAGCTACTTTGGAACATGATCCATCAACTACCCGCACTGTAATGGATTTATGGCACGGTTGATAGGAGGAAAGAAGAGACTGATTCCCAGTCATATGGTCTGAAGCCCCGGAGTCAACAATCCATGTGTTTGATAATGTCTTGAAAGTTTCAAAGGCCAAGGATATGTTACCTTTGTACGCTGTGTTTCCTGTGCCAATCACATTAGAACTAGATTGGATATTTGTTGCTTGGGAAAACATCTTCTGAAGGACTTCAAGTTGATCTTTTGTAAATGGGGCTGGAGTTGTAGTAGAGTTGGCTTCTGTTGATGCAGCATGTCCACGAGTTTTACGATCATTAGGCCCTCGATTTGGTTTCCAATCCGGGCTTACCATGAAGTTTCTAGCAGGTATCTTTAATATGTCCTGGCTTTCGCAGTGTAATGCACCATGGTCTGCCTTTTCTAGGTCGGTTTTCATTGGGGTTAGGAGTTGGACCACGAGAAAAATATGCTTGAGCAGAAGTGTCTTCTTGAGAGGTATTATGAGAAATAAGAGCAGATCCCTCTGTGCTGGTAGAGGATTCTGGTTGATCAAGCATCACTTTCCTTCGGCTTTCCTCCCTGCGGACTTCGGAGAATGCTTCACGCAGACTTGGAAGTGGTTTGGTGGCCAAAATACTGCCTCTAACTTCATCAAGGGATTTATCCAAACCCATGAGAAATTTAAATACCCGTTTTGTCTCTACAATTTTCCGAAACTTGACACCATCTTCAGGGCACTTCCATTCATGGGATTCAAAGAGATCAATTTGTTGCCAGTGGCGAGTGAGATTGGAGAAATATGTGGTGGCGGGACCTCCTCCTTGTTTTAAATCCTGTAACATGCTCTCAACATGAAACAATTCCGAAGTGTTTTCACTGCTAGAGAAGGTCTCATGAATAGCTTCCCATATCTCTTGAGCGGTTGTATAGAGAAGAAAATTCTCTCCTATTTCTGTGGTCATGGAATTTATTAGCCAGGACATGACCATATTGTTTTCTGACCTCCAGATTCGGTATTGTGGATCTGTCTTCTCTGGTGGAACTATTGCTCGGTGAGATAGTCATCCGTCCTTTGCAGCTAATAAACATCATGATTGATTGTGACCACTGCAAATAGTTGTGGCCATTGAGTCTGTGATTGGTCACAAGGAGGCTGTTTTCGGATGGACCTTGGGGGACAGCAGATGATTGACCCGAGAGAGAAGAGGTGGCTGAGGATGATGAGTGGCTTGGTTTAACCATGGTTTCAAGGGATCAGATGGTGAAGCCTAGGATGATGAGTGGCTTGGTTTAACCAGAGAAAGCTTGATAGGGGAAGATGGGCTGACAAGGATGGTGGCGGCAGAGCAGAGCAGAGCTAGGGTTTGAAGGTTAGCTTTGAGACCATATTGAAGTTTGGAATAATTTTTCCTATTCACTTTCATTCACTATCCGGGTAAATATATACAAGAACGATCTTAAAGGATCCTCAAAAAATCAGGAAACAAATTCCTACAAAACAGGAAACTAATTATCAATAAAACAGCTAACAAATCTTTCCCTAATAATCTGCTATACAATGATTCTCTACAGCTAATATACACCTAACTTCCTATATTTCTACATTTAGAATTTATTCTTCTCAAAATGCCGATACGAGTATGAAGTGTCACGCTCTGGGCCCACAAGCCCATTATTGCAATTTAAGCTATGAAACCCACTGTGTGCAACACATTGTTTGACTCAAACTACTGCCAAGTGCCAGCAAAATATTGCCAAAATTGACTAGTCAATAATGGCACTGATTTGAATCAAACAATGTGTTGCACTAGGTAGATTCTACGGCTTACATTGCGCCAGTAGGTTTGTGAGCTTGTAGCGTGATGTTAAGTGCTTACTAATATAGTTGAGGGGGTGATAAATGTTACTGAAGACATTGAGGGGGAACACCTGCAATTTGTTCTCAAATTGCCAATATAAAATTTTTAGGTGCTTACTGAAATATTTGAAGGGTGGTAAATATTATTAGAGATATAGGGGTTAGAATCTACAATTTACCCTAGAATTTATAATTTGTTAATCAAAGGCTTCTTTAGTTTTCATGCTAATGGTTATAAGCAACTAAATTGAAAATGTATTATAACAATCCTAAATATGATTTCATTATATTTTCTTTTCCCCTCTTATTGGTTTCAGGTTGCAAATATGACGAGTATTCATTTATATAGGTAAGCCTATTCTAAAAATCCTGGAAATTCCTTCAAGAATTGGCCATATGATCCAGCTCAAATATAATTTTATTTTAACTTACCCATATTCTATTTCTAATTAGAAATTAGATAGATTTAACAACAGGTTTGAAAAAAATAACAAACTTTTAGTACTTCAGGTTAATAAGTGCTGCCAAAAATAAGGAATGGTGTGTAATTGCAAAGTAGGTAAACTATAAGGTATTTGGTGTCAATTAGCCCTCAATTAGTCTTGATATCAAGTGTGTGGAATTTATTCTTTTTGTTTTTTGTGTGAATTTGCTATGCCAGGACCTTTGACTTTCATAGCTATGAATTATACTTGATGATGCATGAATTTCTAAGGTTTTGATTTTCTTTAGTCGAGATGTTTCATTTGAATGAAGTTGTTATTTAGTTATTGAGATTAGTTTGTGAGGATTTGTTATTGATTTGGGTTTAGAAAGTGCTGTTGGAACCATCTAGTAGTATGAAGTTTAAATTGTTTGTGAATGACTTTACATCAAAATGAAGCAGGCTAACTTAGTTACAAATGCCAAAATTTGAACCAAATATGGGTTAGTAACATGAAATGTTTCAGGGTAACAGTTTTAGCTCTGTTATTTAGAATCCATGCTAGAAGGATAGATGTGAACTAGCATGATATTCAGAGTGATGAGAAATAACAATTATGGAGCTGATCGTTTACGAAACTGTCTATGGCGGGTGAGTCAATGTTTAGCTTACAGATGAGGTCACCAGCATTTGTGATTTCATTTATGTGCTTAAGGTTGTATAAAATCATGTGATATTTGGCATTGATGTGGGTAGTTGATTTGGAAACTTAATCAGAGAAAACTAATTGAACCTCAAGAGCATGTGTTAACATGATGATGCTGACCATGTGCTAGTAATCTCGCCGTGCAATTTTAAATTTGAATATGTCAAACAAAGCATTGCTTGCTTAAGCCTACTAGGCTAGACTACATTCAGTAGTTCTATCCAAGATTTTGTTTTTGTGAGAGCCCTCTTCACATTAGGGATTTATTAGAAAAAGAATCTATCACTATTATAGATTTTGGCATTAATGAGGGCATGTACATATAACTCTTCCCACCTATGCTTTTAGTAGCACTTATCATCCCTCAACTATTATAGTGGTAGCACTCAAACCCTCTCATAAGGGAGAGGAAGACTATTTAGTATTGAAGTTTGGAATAATTTTTCCTATTCAATTTCATTCACTATCCGGGTAAATATATACAAGAAGGATCTTAAAGGATCCTCAAAAAATCAGGAAACAAAATCCTACAAAACAGGAAACTAACTATCAATAAAACAGCTAACAAATCTTTCCCTAATAATCTGCTATGCAATGATTCTCTACAGCTAATATACACCTAACTTCCTATATTTCTACACTCCCCCTCAAGCTGGGCAGTATATACATATCATGCCTAGCTTGGAACAAAGATCATGGAAGTTAGGACGGTGAAGAGCCTTAGTAAGGATGTCTGTAGTTTGGTGCTGAGTTGGAACATGGCTTAAAGTGATTACTTGGTCCTCAACCTTTTCACTGATAAAATGCCTATCAATCTCTACATGTTTGGTCCTATCATGATGGACTGGGTTCTTTGCTATGGCTATAGCAGATTGACTATCACTCTTCATGTTAATAGGATCATCAGTCTTTACTCTTAGCTCCTGCAATAATCTCTTCAACCACATTCCCTCACATATTCAATGCGCTAGAGCCCTGAATTCAGCTTCCGCACTACTGCAAGCAACAACAGATTGTTTCTTACTGCGCCATGTGACTAGATTCCCCCACACTAATGAACAATACCGGTAGATCTTACGTCGATTCTTGATCCATTGTCGGCATCGTATAAATATCAATAGTTCTTGTAGTAGTTTTCCCGAAAAATAACCCCTTGCCAGGATCACTCTTGAGATATCGAATAATTTTGTATACTGCTTCCAAGTGCTCTTCAGAAGGATTATTCATGAATTGGCTAACCACGCTAACCGAGAATCCAATGTCAGGGCGTGTATGGGCTAGGTAAATAAGTTTTCCCACGAGCCGTTGATACCTGCCTCTATCCACAATAGTACCACATGTCCGAGTCCCCAACTTAACATTTGGATCCATCGGGGTGTCAACTGGTTTGCATCCTGCCATTCCAGTCTCATTGAGTAAATCTAAGACATATTTCCGTTGTGACACTGAGATGCCTTTGCTTGATCTTGCTACTTCCATACCCAGAAAATACTTCAAGTGGCCTAGATCTTTTATCTCGGACTCTTGCGGCGATCTTTTAGGTTGTTCATCTCCTCATAATTCCCGTGAGAACAATGTCATCCACATAAACTATGAGAGCGATAAGTTTTCACGGGAAATGCTTAAGTTTTCACGGGAAATGCTTGGCGAATAGTCGTGATCGGCTTGACATTGATTATAGCCATCCTTTTAAGGATGTTGGTGAATCTGTCAAACCATGCTCGAGGAGACTGCTTGAGACCATACAAAGATTTCTTTAGTTTACATTATTGTTTGTGAATTCTCAAAACCTGGGGGTATGTCCATATAGACTTCTTCCTTGAGATCTCCATTTAAAAAAGCATTCTTCACATCGAGCTGAAAGAGAGACCAATCCATTTTAACTGCAATTGAGAGTAGAACTCTGATCGTGTTTAATTTTGCAACTGGAGCAAACGTCTCCTGATAGTTAATCCCATGAGACTGAGTAAATCCCTTTGTCACCAACCGAGCTTTAAATCTTTCAACACTCCCATCTGCCTTGTGCTTGACGGAGAAGATCCACTTACATCCAACTGTACGTTTATTCGGAGGAAGGGATGTGATAGTCCACGTTCCATTTTTCTCAAGGGCTCTAATTTCTTCCTAGGTAGCAGTCTTCCATTCCGGTATTTCGAGAGCTTCATGAATAGATGAGGGAATCCGGACCTGATCAATCTTTGACACAAATGCTTTGAAGTTAGGAGATAACCTGGCATATGCCAAATGTTTGTGAATAGGATGCTGGGTACAGGTTATGACTCCTTTTCTTATCGCTATAGGCATATCTAGGTCTGACAAAGAATCTGCAAGTTGATCAGGGGAAGAAACTGGGAAAAAATCTGACTTACTTTGTATGTCTTCTTCAGAGTTTGGAACCGAGATAGGAGCTTGGCTATGCTGAGTTTGTTTAAGCTGTGATTGAGGCTGGGTTTGAGGTTGTCCTTGGAGCCGGTTTCTCCTAGTGTAAACCTGAATCTCCTTGTCTTTTGTATTGTGCTCCGTAGTATTGGAAGGTGGAGGTTCGGTTGACTCAAGGATGGGAGAGATGAGAGTTGGGACTTCTGTATCTGTTGTTTCGGATATGGGCCCAATGAGTGATTTCCAATCCCAATTATGAGATTCTTGGCTATTCTCTCCCTGAATGGAGGAATTGGGGTAGAATGGTTAATCCTCAAAGAAGGTTACATCCATGGAATGAAAGAATTTGTTGGTGAGAGGACAATAACATTTATACCCCTTTTGTTCGGAGAATACCCCAGGAAAATACATTTAGTGGCTCTAGGATCTAGTTTTCCCCTTTTTGTGAATGAACGTGGACAAAGGCAACACTGCCGAAGACTTTGAGTGGAATATGACTAAGAAGATGTGAGGAATTTGGGAATGCATCAAGAAAGGTTTGGCTGGATGATTTGAACCTTAGAACCCGGGAAGGCATTCTATTTATGAGATAGGTGGCTGTGAGAATGGCTTCACCCCAGAATCTCTTTGGAACATTTGAAGTGAAAAGCAATGAACGAGCAACCTCAAGAAGATGGCGGTTTTTCCTCTCGGCTACCCCTATTTTGTTGGGGAGTGTCTACACAAGAGCTTTGATGAATAATACCGTGAGTTTGTAGGTAGTGACCAAGGGTTGAGTTAAAGAAATCACGGGCATTGTCTGGTCTGAAAATCTGAATATTGGTATGAAATTGGTTCTTAATCATGACATGGAAGTTTTTGAAGATTTGTGAGGTTTCAGATTTATCTTTTATAAGATATACCCAACTTAAGCGGGTGTGATCGTCAACAAACAATAGAAACCATCTAGCCCCGGTAATATTTGGAATTCGTGAGGGACCCCATATATCACTATGTATAAGGGAAAAAGGATGGGAAGATTTGTATGACTGTGATGGGTAGGAATTACGAGTATGTTTGGATAATTGACAAATATCACAATGGAAATCTTTTGAACTTTTATTAATGAACTGTGATGGAAAAAGGTTTTCTTGATACATAAAATTTGGGTGTCCTAGACGGTAGTGCCACCTCATGACTTTACAATCTTTATTGGACGAACTAGATAACAATGACACACTAGAAAATTGACTCTCTGGATTGACACACGGCTGTTCTGATGGTGAGTGATGTGGAAGCAGGTACAAGCCTTCACAATTATCAACATTGCCAATCGTCCTCCCCGATCCCAAGTCCTGGAAAACACAAGAATTTGCAGAAAATTTAGTTATGCAGTTCAATACTTTAGCGAGTTTGCTTACAGACAATAAATTGCATTCAAGATTAGGCACAAATAAAACCGAGTGAAGAACTAGCTCGGGTGACAAATTAATAGTGCCAAAACCAGCTACTTTGGAACATGATCCATCAACTACCCGCACTGTAATGGATTTATGGCACGGTTGATAGGAGGAAAGAAGAGACTGATTCCCAGTCATATGGTCTGAAGCCCCGGAGTCAACAATCCATGTGTTTGATAATGTCTTGAAAGTTTCAAAGGCCAAGGATATGTTACCTTTGTACGCTGTGTTTCCTGTGCCAATCACATTAGAACTAGATTGGATATTTGTTGCTTGGGAAAACATCTTCTGAAGGACTTCAAGTTGATCTTTTGTAAATGGGGCTGGAGTTGTAGTAGAGTTGGCTTCTGTTGATGCAGCATGTCCACGAGTTTTACGATCATTAGGCCCTCGATTTGGTTTCCAATCCGCGGGCTTACCATGAAGTTTCTAGCAGGTATCTTTAATATGTCCTGGCTTTCGGCAGTGTACGTACCATGGTCTGCCTTTTCTAGGTCGGTTTTCATTGGGGTTAGGAGTTGGACCACGAGAAAAATATGCTTGAGCAGAAGTGTCTTCTTGAGAGGTATTATGAGAAATAAGAGCAGATCCCTCTGTGCTGGTAGAGGATTCTGGTTGATCAAGCATCACTTTCCTTCGGCTTTCCTCCCTGCGGACTTCGGAGAATGCTTCACGCAGACTTGGAAGTGGTTTGGTGGCCAAAATACTGCCTCTAACTTCATCAAGGGATTTATCCAAACCCATGAGAAATTTAAATACCCGTTTTGTCTCTACAATTTTCCGAAACTTGACACCATCTTCAGGGCACTTCCATTCATGGGATTCAAAGAGATCAATTTGTTGCCAGTGGCGAGTGAGATTGGAGAAATATGTGGTGACGGGACCTCCTCCTTGTTTTAAATCCTGTAACATGCTCTCAACATGAAACAATTCCGAAGTGTTTTCACTGCTAGAGAAGGTCTCATGAATAGCTTCCCATATCTCTTGAGCGGTTGTATAGAGAAGAAAATTCTCTCCTATTTCTGTGGTCATGGAATTTATTAGCCAGGACATGACCATATTGTTTTCTGACCTCCAGATTCGGTATTGTGGATCTGTCTTCTCTGGTGGAACTATTGCTCCGGTGAGATAGTCATCACGTCCTTTGCCGCTAATAAACATCATGATTGATTGTGACCACTGCAAATAGTTGTGGCCATTGAGTCTGTGATTGGTCACAAGGAGGCTGTTTTCGGATGGACCTTGGGGGACAGCAGATGATTGACCCGAGAGAGAAGAGGTGGCTGAGGATGATGAGTGGCTTGGTTTAACCATGGTTTCAAGGGATCAGATGGTGAAGCCTAGGATGATGAGTGGCTTGGTTTAACCAGAGAAAGCTTGATAGGGGAAGATGGGCTGACAAGGATGGTGGCGGCAGAGCAGAGCAGAGCTAGGGTTTGAAGGTTAGCTTTGAGACCATATTGAAGTTTGGAATAATTTTTCCTATTCACTTTCATTCACTATCCGGGTAAATATATACAAGAACGATCTTAAAGGATCCTCAAAAAATCAGGAAACAAATTCCTACAAAACAGGAAACTAATTATCAATAAAACAGCTAACAAATCTTTCCCTAATAATCTGCTATACAATGATTCTCTACAGCTAATATACACCTAACTTCCTATATTTCTACATTTAGAATTTATTCTTCTCAAAATGCCGATACGAGAGTATGAAGTGTCACGCTCTGGGCCCACAAGCCCATTATTGCAATTTAAGCTATGAAACCCACTGTGTGCAACACATTGTTTGACTCAAACTACTGCCAAGTGCCAGCAAAATATTGCCAAAATTGACTAGTCAATAATGGCACTGATTTGAATCAAACAATGTGTTGCACTAGGTAGATTCTACGGCTTACATTGCGCCAGTAGGTTTGTGAGCTTGTAGCGTGATGTTAAGTGCTTACTAATATAGTTGAGGGGGTGATAAATGTTACTGAAGACATTGAGGGGGAACACCTGCAATTTGTTCTCAAATTGCCAATATAAAATTTTTAGGTGCTTACTGAAATATTTGAAGGGTGGTAAATATTATTAGAGATATAGGGGTTAGAATCTACAATTTACCCTAGAATTTATAATTTGTTAATCAAAGGCTTCTTTAGTTTTCATGCTAATGGTTATAAGCAACTAAATTGAAAATGTATTATAACAATCCTAAATATGATTTCATTATATTTTCTTTTCCCCTCTTATTGGTTTCAGGTTGCAAATATGACGAGTATTCATTTATATAGGTAAGCCTATTCTAAAAATCCTGGAAATTCCTTCAAGAATTGGCCATATGATCCAGCTCAAATATAATTTTATTTTAACTTACCCATATTCTATTTCTAATTAGAAATTAGATAGATTTAACAACAGGTTTGACAAAAATAACAAACTTTTAGTACTTCAGGTTAATAAGTGCTGCCAAAAATAAGGAATGGTGTGTAATTGCAAAGTAGGTAAACTATAAGGTATTTGGTGTCAATTAGCCCTCAATTAATCTTGATATCAAGTGTGTGGAATTTATTCTTTTTGTTTTTTTGTGTGAATTTGCTATGCCAGGACCTTTAAGTTTCATAGTTATGAATTATACTTGATGATGCATTAATGTTTAAGGTTTTGATTTTCTTTAGTCGAGATGTTTGATTTGGATGAAGTTGTTATTTAGTTATTGAGATTATTTTGTTAGGATTTGTTATTGATTTGTGTTTAGAAAGTGCTGTTTGAAACATTTAGTAGTATGATGTTTAAATTGTTTGTGAATGACTCTACATCAAAGTGAATCTGGTGAACTTAGTTACAAATGCCAAAATTTGAGCCAAATATGGAGAATTTTTGAAAATAGGCCAATTTTGCTAAATATTTAGCAAAACGGACCGTTTTGCTAAATATTTAGCAAAACCGACTCTTTTTGGCCAGCTCACCAAAGCTGGCAAAAAACAGGTCGGTTTTGCTGAAATGAATTTACAAAACGCACGGGACTAGTAGTCCTGTATGTTTAGTGGCCGCTAATCGGCCACTAAATTCCCGTGGGTTAGACGGCACTTTATTGGTTAGACAGCACTTAATTAATCATGTAGCTTTGTACTCTAGTTCTCTTTTGTAGAAATCGAAAAAATCAGTTCAACTTATGACTCAAAAAAGAGGCTGCCTTTTTATTTAATTAAACAGGTCCCTCCCTGTTTAATACTGTATTTCATTAAACTCTCCAATTATTTGAATAATTTACATAAGGAGTGATCTCTAAACTGTTCACTTTTGTTGTTTTAAATCCGAAGCTTCAGATTTTACATGTTTGAACCTCTGCAGATTGTTGGTGCGGTGATGTTCACTTTCCTAGTTGCTGCCTTCTATGTGTTCCTTGGACCTTATCTTGGTAACAAAATTGCCGAAAGCATAATGCTTGCACTCTTCTCCTTCTCGGTAACAATGAATTCACCTTTCTAATTTTTCATATTAATCTAAATCCCAGTTACTGAACCAAATCTTTTCTCTTGTTCCAGGCTTTTTCCGTTGTGATATTATACATAAGATGTACCTGGATCGATCCATGTGATAGAACGAACATCAAAAGAAGAAAGAGAGCGAAATATAAAGGGCTTTCTAAGTTTAATTACAAGTTCATTCTGTACCAGATTGTCACGAGGTTGTTCAGAAAGCTTGAACATAAGATCCTCAAGAGCTGCATCAGGAGAAAGTATTTGGTCCATGGAATTCTACTGCAAAAATGGAGCCTCTTCTGCCTTTCCCTCTTGTTGACATGGATGATGCCGTTTCACCTTATATGTAAGACGAGGAAATTACATTTTGCTCACTTTGTGTCTTTGAGGTTAGTACGTATGAATAAAAGTGCTGTGTACCAATAAAGTGCTGTCTAACCCATGGGACTAGTAGTCCCGTGGGTTTTGAGCTTATTGTTTAGTGGCCATTAAACACACGGGACTACTAGTCCCGTGCGTTTCGATAACTCATTTCACAAAACCGACCTCTTTTTAGCCAGCTTACAAAGGCGGCAAAAAGCAGTCGGTTTCTTTGAAATGAATTTACAAAACGCACGGGACTAGTAGTCCTGTATGTTTAGTGGCCGCTAATCGGCCACTAAATTCCCGTGGGTTAGACGGCACTTTATTGGTTAGACAGCACTTAATTAATCATGTAGCTTTGTACTCTAGTTCTCTTTTGTAGAAATCGAAAAAATCAGTTCAACTTATGACTCAAAAAAGAGGCTGCCTTTTTATTTAATTAAACAGGTCCCTCCCTGTTTAATACTGTATTTCATTAAACTCTCCAATTATTTGAATAATTTACATAAGGAGTGATCTCTAAACTGTTCACTTTTGTTGTTTTAAATCCCGAAGCTTCGTATTTTACATGTTTGAACCTCTGCAGATTGTTGGTGCGGTGATGTTCACTTTCCTAGTTGCTGCCTTCTATGTGTTCCTTGGACCTTATCTTGGTAACAAAATTGCCGAAAGCATAATGCTTGCACTCTTCTCCTTCTCGGTAACAATGAATTCACCTTTCTAATTTTTCATATTAATCTAAATCCCAGTTACTGAACCAAATCTTTTCTCTTGTTCCAGGCTTTTTCCGTTGTGATATTATACATAAGATGTACCTGGATCGATCCATGTGATAGAACGAACATCAAAAGAAGAAAGAGAGCGAAATATAAAGGGCTTTCTAAGTTTAATTACAAGTTCATTCTGTACCAGATTGTCACGAGGTTGTTCAGAAAGCTTGAACATAAGATCCTCAAGAGCTGCATCAGGAGAAAGTATTTGGTCCATGGAATTCTACTGCAAAAATGGAGCCTCTTCTGCCTTTCCCTCTTGTTGACATGGATGATGCCGTTTCACCTTATATGTAAGACGAGGAAATTACATTTTGCTCACTTTGTGTCTTTGAGGTTAGTACGTATGAATAAAAGTGCTGTGTACCAATAAAGTGCTGTCTAACCCATGGGACTAGTAGTCCCGTGGGTTTTGAGCTTATTGTTTAGTGGCCATTAAACACACGGGACTACTAGTCCCGTGCGTTTCGTTAACTCATTTCAGCAAAACCGACCTCTTTTTAGCCAGCTTACAAAGCTGGCCAAAAAGAGGTCGGTTTTGCTAAATATTTAGCAAAAGTGGCCTATTTTAAAAAATTCTCCGCCAAATATTGGTTAGTAATATGTAGTACAGAGAAATGTTTCAGATTAATGCGAAACAACAACTATGGAACTAATTGTTAACTAAACTGTCTTTTGCTGGTGAGTGAATGTTTAATTTACAGATAAGCTCATCACCAGTTGTGATTTGATTTATGTGCTTAAGGTTATGGTATAAAATCATGTGATGTTGGGCATTAATGTGGTAGTTGATTTTGAAACTTAATAAGTGAAAAACATTTGAACCTCAAGAGCATGTGTTAACATAATGATGCTGCCTCTGTGCAAACTTTCTTCATAATAATTAAGTTTAGTAATCTAACCCTGCAATTTTAAACTTGAACATGTCAAACAAAGCCTGCCTTGCTTATGCCTACTAGGCTAGAGATAATTATGGTGGGCTTAAATCTATATTCAGTCGTTCTATCCCAAGATTATGTTTTTTGTGAGAGCGGTCTTCAAATTAGGAATTTATGAGAAAAAGAATCTATCACTATTAAGTCCATAAAGAAATGAGGGCAGGTTGCTTGTAACTCCTCTCACCTATACTTTTAATAGCACTTATCATCCCTCAACTATTTTATTAGTAGCAAAACCCTCTCATAAGGGAGAAGAGGGCTGTCTAGAATTTATTCTTCTCAAAATGTTAATACAAGAGTGTTAAGTGTCATGCTACGGGCCCACAAGCTCATTAGCGCAATCTAAGCCATGAGACTCATTGTGTTCAATGCATTGGTTGGCGCAAACTACTACTAACAAAATATTGCCAAAATTAACTAGTCAATGATGGCACTGATTTGAATCAAGCAATGTGCTGCACTCGATGGGTTTCACAGCTTACATCGCGCCAACGAGCTTGCGAGCTTGTAGCATGACGTGAAGGGCTTACTAAAGTAGTTGAGGGGGTGATAAATGTTACTGAAGATATTGAGGGGGGATGTCTGCAATTTATTCTTCTCAAATTGCCTATATAAGAGTTTTAGGTGCTTACTGAAATATTTATATTTGAGGCGTGATAAATATTATCGGAGATATAGGGGGTTAGAATCTGCAATTAAATTGAAAATGTATTCTAGCGATCGTAAATATGATAAGATTTGTTTCATATATTTCCCCCTCCTTATTGGTTTCAGATTGCAAGCATGATGAGGTTTCTTGTAGATGGGTAAGCCTATTCTAGCAATCCTGGAGACTCCCTCCCAGAATCGTCCATATGATCCAGCTCACGCTTCAGTAATTGCACACATTAAATACTTGTTTTCAGCTGAATCCAGCAAGGCACTAAGAAGCAGTTGCTTTCATGGGACTTCTGTATTCCTCTATTTGCACTGGAGTAGTCAATCATAGCCGTCAAAAAAAAAAAATTCTGAAGTAGCATATTTCATGATTATTTGCATGAGAGGAAATAAAACTTAATGTGTTTTTTCAGTAACAACTCATGAAATAAAATTTAATGTGTTTGTTTCAGTAACAACTTGTTGTTACCTGTGCGATGCACGTGATTTAAATTAATATTCTTCTGTTTATATTAGAATTTTTGGGGTAAGAAAGAAGAGAAAAATAAGACTTTTGGAAAGAGGGAATAAAATCAATGATTTAAGATAATAGATTAACATGCAAAGTTCTTATTGAACTGGATAATGAAAATGAGAGATCTTTGTCTTGACCGAAATCTAGCTTAGAAAATAAATTATATCTCTCAGATGAATTGAAAATTCTAAAATTGAAACTCTAGTGTTTCCCAAATGACAATTTGTAATTAATAATTTTTAATTGAAATTCTAATGACTCCCAGACGATGGAATTGGATTTGAATATTAAATTGAAAATTTGAAATTGAATTTTAGAATTTCAAATCCAAATTCTAGAATTAAAATTTTAGAATTAAGTGATATCTCATTTGTTGGGAGGTGTAACAAATTGCGATAGCCAAGGAAAGTAATGCATGAGCAATGTTAATGTACCAGAAAAACTAGTAAGATTGTCTTTTAATATGTACTATGACACAATGAATTTGCTTCCCATTTCCAATTGACAGGTCGTATGAAAAATAAATAAAAATAATAGCATGAATGGGTGTATACTCAGCACATAGAATAAGTAGCTCAGTTTACAAATTTTCAAGTGAAGTTAATTCTCAATCAATCAGATTGCTGAGGCAAATGTTTGACATTTGACGACTCTTTCCCTAGGAAATATAATACAAGATAATCTCAATTCAAAGAGTTTTAGACATTCAGCACGTAAAGTAAGCAATGCTTTACTTTCTCACGTTCAAGCCAAAATAGCCTCTGAGTCGCATTGAAGATATAAGGTAATACTAATAATGGACCTAATTTTCTCTGATCGATAATTAGCAATGTAACTTCATAGAAAATTGTATTCTAGATGATAGAAACTATTAGGAAAATTATTAACAGAACAAATTTATCTCTGCACTCCAGCTTCAGTTGGCTCCACAACCTCAGCTTCACAGGTCTCTACAGTCTGAGTTCATGGGGCTTCAGGATGTGCTTCGGCAGATGGAGCCGTCCATTTGCCTGGTAGCTATGATTAGAGCCATGCTCATCATCTCGTAAATCTTCCCTGCCGACTCAGCTGGGTTCTCATGCTACAAATTTAAAGCAATAAGTAACATCAGATAACTAAAATAACAAGTGATACACCATTTATGCATATATATTATTGTACAAGATGAACCGGTTAACACAAGATGGGTAGATAATTACACGAGGTATACTATCTTAAAGTCCCTATCGCAGGAACAAAATTCAAAAGTTTTGATGAGAATTTGAGGTTTGTGATTATATTATGACTTTTATACACTCGCCCCTAAGACTGAAGGCCTTTTTATGGGCAGAAACATGTCGCTCAACATTATTTTTAAATCCACTTTAAATGTGTGGTAGGTAGAATGTGAACAGATGTTGCTCAGATACTATCTGAGGGCCACACCACTTACACCAAAATTGAAGTTTCGATAGGGTTTGAGGATTATAATTCTTACACTCTATCAAGATGCAACGCTGTGGCACAGGGCATCAATACTAAGGGCAAATATATAACCGTTTGTTGGATTGTGATAAATAGAGAAATTGTTCCTTTGTCAACACCCGCGTCTCTAGAACTTCAAGAAAAAATTTCAAGGCTTTCAATAGGCAGAAGCATGGACTCACACAACAAGAAAAGAGTCCTCTACTAGTTCCTCTTCCTGTTCGCTATTCTCGGGCTCCTCCCGTATACCTTCCTCCATCTTTGAAGAATGACGAGCTGATGGCTATTCGATATTGATTCAGTGTTTTTGAAGATTTTATTAAGGGTTAAGTTTGCAAATATTATTATACTTGGGGATGTCGTGTCTCTTCATTCTAATGTCTGTACTACTTGTACATATGACATGTATGTATGTATTCTCAGTAATGCAAATTATGTTTCAATGATTTTTTTTTGAAATGAAACAGTAAAGATGCATACATATACTTCTATATGCAATTGCATTGCATTCACAACTTACCTCCTCTCATTAATATTTAATACAAAAATAATAATCGTTAAATCTTAAACTATAAGCATCAATAGCTTTATTGTAATTGTGGTACCACCGAGATACTGTGCACAAATTAACAATGTTTTACATGCTCGGAACAAATGAAGACATGCGCATAAATTAACTCCAATGAAACTAAAACACAAATCTTGAAACCACTACTATCAATATCTACTTTCCAGTAATGCAGTGGGGAAGAATTTTCTAAAGAAAATATCCCCAATCAACGGAAATGTCTAAAAATTACGAATAACTCCTATGTTCAATAAAACTTACTTTGAGACAAAAAGTAGAGTAGCAAGGGAAATAAATTTGGCGAAATTTATTACTTAACCCATGTTTCAAAATATTAATTTTCAATCCAAAGGATAAAGCCTAGAAAGTCCTATCTACTCTCCAGTAATATTATAGTGAGGAAGAATATACTGATGAAAGTACTCTAATTAATAGAAATGGTTAAAAATATTATTTTCTTACTCCAAGTGGTAAAATCCACAAATTCTAGAAATAAGGTAATTTAATATCCAATCTAATACTATTATAAAAGAGTGTTGACGTTAAAATATATTTTCCAAAAATCCCTCCTATTTGTATGTACAATTATAAGAGTGCTTTTTCTATTTTTATGGTTATCCATGTAAGCTTGTATATAAAACACATACAAATACATGCGTGAACGTGAACACATACAAATGTCCATGCTTATTTCTTTTCAACTTACTCTCTCACGTTCTCTCTGTTACAAATGCACATTTAATTTCCCTTTAGACTTCACTTCATGCTATTATGCACTTGGCATAAAAGGAATATTAAGGGGACATTTGTATTAACTTCCATTTCTAATAAATTTCCATTTACTAGTCTTTCTATAACATCCATTTCAAAAGGAATATCAAAGAGACATTTGTACTCAACTGACATATCTCATAAATATGGCAATTATGTGATACTTTCCTTAACAGATCCTTAACAGGACGCATGTGGGAAGTGTTTTAGTGAAAAGTTTGAGTTAACATGCAAATTTCATGTGTATCATTGTCGATTTTAACTGAATAATTTGCTCCTAAAGACAAAAGTCATAAGAAGATCATCTAGATGACCTAAAATAATCAGAACAAGGTCCTTTTTCCTCGTCATCAACGTTATCAAGTGTAAGTCTTGTGTTAAATTGCAGTTTGATTAGTTTTCTTGTGATTATCGATTTGTTCGAGCACATAAGTGTTCATGTTAAAATTTTACATTTATTATTGTTAAGTAAAATAAACAAAGAATCTCTTAAACGTTTGATATTATACTTTTACAATGGGTAGATTATCTATATCTACCAATATCTACCAATAAGGGATTGTTGGTAGTCAACTTTTATCACTGACCTCCTTTTCTTGTTCTCCCAATAAGTCAGTTTCTAATTTTAGAAAAGCATCTTTATGCTGCTTTGCCCTATATTATTTGTCCTGACATCAAAGCTTATAGTTGAAGCGCCGCAAAAGCTCACATGTTATGTCATATATGAGTCGGCTCTGAGCGTTAAATGCTTTCCTTTCCATATACTGTTTCTTCGCATCTTGTTATATATATGATAACGTCTGTTGTTCTGGTTCAAGCCTAACTGGTACTTTGACTTTCATTTATATTAGCCTCAACTCTGATGTGTTTTATTCTTTGCCTTTACTTACAAACTATAAAACTCAATTAGATTATTATTTTACTACCATTTTGCATTGTTGCTAATGTCTGGAAAGGAATCAAAGAAGCAGAAGAAGGTCCCCGAGGTTCTTTCTTGGCAACAAAAGAAAGAGCGTGCAGATGCAGACGAAGTAGTCATCAAGAAACAAGTCGAGGAACTCTTCTCGTGGGTTTGTTGTTTGTTCCCATCCTAATCTTAATAGTGCCATTCAGTGTCAATCTCCATATTTTTATTTTATAGTGATAATCTAATTGTTGTGCTAATGATTTAGCATTTGATTCGGAATAATATTTGATTTTTCTTTGCCTCGATGGGCTAAAGGAGAATGTCAGGTTGCATATCAATGCAGTGTTTCCAAATAAGAAGAACCAGACTTGAATCTTAATACTTATATTTATGGTATTTATCACGTGGACCTAGCTTAGTTTACGATTTGGATTAGGTTCAATATTTTTATGTCAAAGTTGTCAATCACTTATGCTTAAAAATGAAGAGTTAGATCATAATTTTTAGTAGTTTTAAGAGCTTTTTAATTTTCATTCATGCATTTTTTATGTTGGGTTGATAGTCTTCTTTATTTTTGGTGAGTGTTATCTTTATCCATTTTCTGCTGTTGCTCTTTAACATTTTCCTTTAATATTAAATATGGGGTGCAAGCTATATAAAAAAAATTATATGGGGTGCAAGGAAGTCGAGTAGTTTCCAAACTGATCATGTAGTAAATGTGTATTGGCATCATTCTTGAGCTGTTGATTCTGATGTTAAAGGTTTAACTTTGAGTAAGCACGATTTTCTTACTACTTCACTTTTGTTGGTGCCCAATTGTAAGGAAAAAAAGCATCTGGCATCATCAAACAACGAGAGTAGACAAAATTGGAAGAGTTGGCAGAATTTCTGTGTTAATATTTCATGAAAACTTTGACCTCCAATTTTGTCGCTTGTCGTCCTATAAAAATACGCATCACGTGCTTTATTATCAATGATAGTTTTTCAAGAAATTGAATCCTTATAAGCTCAGTAAAATGGTTCTGTTCAATTCTCTTCGTATAAAGCATATTACTAGCAAGTTTTAAGTCATTTTACATAGCGAATATTGTCTTGCTGGCTATGTACTTTTTCCAACATATACTTTAAGAATATAATTAACTGTTTTGCTAAGCATATTACATATGCACCTTATTTTCATTGTGCACACAATATTCTTCTACTTGCTATGGTTGCGACAATATGTACCCTTGCATTTTGTGTTGCTGCAATCAAATACTAATTTCTGGTTAATTGCAGACAACTATGATACAAAACATGACTGATGATCAGCTGAAGGAGTATGTGTTGGATAGGCCTAAGAACCTAAATCTCGAGACAAAAAAGAAGGCTCCAGTTAAAAAGGTAACAGTAGGATATACATATAATTGATCATATGGATTTTATGCTGAAACTAACTCTGGTAATTCTTCGTTTAGGCAAAAAAGGAAAGGAAACCGAGGGCATCCTCTTCTTCTCCGGGGATAATGGCATCAGTATGGAAGTTTCACAAAGAAGACGATGATGAAGCTGCTTGTACTATTCCAATTTGAAGCATCTTGTTCTTAGCTTGATAAGTGAAGAAGTGGTTTCAGTCCTTCATCTTATTTGTGTACCAACTTGGGCTATTCTGTGGAGATTTTTGTATATTAATGTGCTTCTTTAAGTGTGTTTCGTAGAATCCTACTATATGTAACTGCATGGGGCTTATAATTGCTGACAAGTGATGAGAAGGCCATGAAAACACAACACATGGGGCGATTGCAATTGAGTCTTTATGTTGTCAAATATGTTAATCTTTTCGTTTGTTTTTTCATTTTGTTGATCAAGATGTTCTATTTGTTCTTTCTATATACAAGAGTTCTTGATACAAATGATTAATTGTTCATTATGAGCAAGCACAATACGTGAAGAAACCTAAATGCTAGTTTTATATACTAATGATTGATGAATCAATTGCGACCAGAAAAAGTATCTGAACGGTTTCATTTATCAGTGATCATAAGTATTTGAACAATCTCATTTATCAGTAATTAACTTTTCTCGTAAGAGTATTTCAATCTCATTTATCAGCAATCGACTTTACTCATTACTTAATAATTTTTGGTTACTTTCTCTGAGGAGGATGAATCTAAGGTCGTTTCTTTTCCTTGGAAAGAGTTCTTGTATTTGTCTATATAAGTAGCTTCTCTTGTGTTGTATTTGTGCATTTGTATTGATTGTGATGTTTTGTTCTTTTTGCACATTTCAGTACACTCTTTTTATAAGGAGATATTTTTCCACCTTTGTCTTAAAGGAGAGGAAGAAAAGTTGCACAATTGTAACCATATACATCATGCTTTTAACTGAATATGCTTCCAGCCTTAGAAATAGAAAAATTGCATCTAATTTTCCGAACAGAGATTTTTAAATAGACCCTTTCATAAGAGTATTCATCAAAATCGACCTAGTGTAAATATATTTATCAAAATCAACTTACTTTTAGGTATGTCGAATGGTGCACCCAGGTCGATTTTGAAAAATTTCGATCTCCACAGGATTATCAATCCGTAGAGATTAAGTGATAATTAAACACCACGAGATTGTCTATCCCGTAGAGTTTAATTGTCACTTTCAAGGAATTGACAATCCCTTGGACTTTGTACTTTGAAAATACATTTATAAAAATAAGTGACTGCATTATGTAGACTTTAATTGAACAAAAACTCCAATCCGTAGAAGCTAATTATCATTTAATCTCTATGGGATTGTCAATATTGTAGACTCTCGAAGATAAGTTTTTTTTTCCAAAATCGACCTAGTGTAAATATATTTATCAAAATCAACTTACTTTTAGGTATGTCGAATGGTGCAGAAGCGGGTCGATTTTGAAAAATTTCGATCTCCACAGGATTATCAATCCGTAGAGATTAAGTGATAATTAAACACCACGAGATTGTCTATCCCGTAGAGTTTAATTGTCACTTTCAAGGAATTGACAATCCCTTGGACTTTGTACTTTGAAAATACATTTATAAAAATAAGTGACTGCATTATGTAGACTTTAATTGAACAAAAACTCCAATCCGTAGAAGCTAATTATCATTTAATCTCTATGGGATTGTCAATATTGTAGACTCTCGAAGATAAGTTTTTTTTTCCAAAATCGACCTAGTGTAAATATATTTATCAAAATCAACTTACTTTTAGGTATGTCGAATGGTGCCTTAAACTGGGTGATTTTGAAAAATTTGAAAACTTTAATTTTAAGATCTAGCAAAATGGGAGTAGGAAATAAATGTTTTCATGATATTTATATTTTTCACATATTGAAAATATTTTATTTAATAGTATCATTACTAAACAATAAGCTTAGGAGGGTAACTCAAAATGGGCAAAATTTTGAGGGGATTATGTGAATTTATGCTAATATAAAAGTATAAAATAAAAATGCTACAAACATAAGTTTTACATAATGGAAATGATTACCAAAGAGATTGAATATCCATATGGTCCAAAATTTGCTCTATTTTATGCAGTTGTTGGTTTTAAAATAAATCATAGTTATTCTTGTGTCATGTTAAAGCTCAGTTCACTAACCAATAACTCTATAATTGCGGTGAAGATAGTGAGAGCTATAATTTTGTATATTTTTTTAAATCTTTCATGAAGGTAAAAAAATTGTAGAACTTTTCTATAGCTTTTCAAAGAATTGAATTCTTAGACAGATGGGAATATTTTGAGATTGACATGCTTCACTAAAAGAATAATGTTTCTCCGCAAATAAGCAAAGAGATGTTAGTAAGAAATGCTAGTAAAAGGAAAAAAGATTTTTTTCCTACAATATAGTTTTAAGATAACACAATTTATTTCTACTAAATTTATGATAATATATATAGGCGTAAGAGATTTTTGTTGTCAAACATAAATAATAAAAGGGATTTTCTATACTTTTTCCATATGCTAAAGATAAGAGGAGAGTGACATGATTCATATGAGTTTTCTCATTTCATTGTTTGTTTAGTATCTTTGAGCTCGATCCTTGATGCGGCGTGTTTGTTTGTTGATCTAGGGATTTGAGGCGTGTGATCGCTAAATGTTGTAGTTTATTTCAAGTTTTAGGTAGTTCCAGTTTGTGTAACGTGGTCCTTGTTTTTAATAGATTGCAGGAGAGCAACATCTGATACTAATTTGAAATGATTCTTAGATTTTTTTTTTCTCTTCATTTTGTTGTTCCTTTTGTATTCTGAACATGATTGCTGATCACATACTTCTAACTGTTGAATTAAGGGTGTGAGACGGGTGATCACTAAAATCTGCGGTTGCTTCTAGTTATAGGCAGTTCTGGTGAATGCAATGCAGCTGTTACTTGTACCTGATAAGAGGAGAGTGACATGATTCATATGAGTTTTCTCATTTCATTGTTTGTTAGGTAGAATGTGAACAGATGTTGCTCGGATACTATCGAGGGCCACACCACTTACACCAAAATTGAAGTTTCGATAGGGTTTGAGGATTATAATTCTTACACTCTATCAAGATGCAACTGTGGCACAGGGCATCAATACTAAGGGCAAATATATAACCGTTTGTTGGATTGTGATAAATAGAGAAATTGTTCCTTTGTCAACACCAGCGTCTCTAGAACTTCAAGAAAAATTTCAAGGCTTTCAATAGGCAGAAGCATGGACTCACACAACAAGAAAAGAGTCCTCTACTAGTTCCTCTTCCTGTTAGCTATTCTGGGCTCCTCGTATACCTTCCTCCATCTTTGAAGAATGACGAGCTGATGGCTATTCGATATTGATTCAGTGTTTTTGAAGATTTTATTAAGGGTTAAGTTTGCAAATATTATTATACTTGGGGATGTCGTGTCTCTTCATTCTAATGTCTGTACTACTTGTACATATGACATGTATGTATGTATTCTCAGTAATGCAAATTATGTTTCAATGATTTTTTTGAAATGAAACAGTAAAGATGCATACATATACTTCTATATGCAATTGCATTGCATTCACAACTTACCTCCTCTCATTAATATTTAATACAAAAATAATAATCGTTAAATCTTAAACTATAAGCATCAATAGCTTTATTGTAATTGTGGTACCACCGAGATACTGTGCACAAATTAACAATGTTTTACATGCTCGGAACAAATGAAGACATGCGCATAAATTAACTCCAATGAAACTAAAACACAAATCTTGAAACCACTACTATCAATATCTACTTTCCAGTAATGCAGTGGGGAAGAATTTTCTAAAGAAAATATCCCCAATCAACGGAAATGTCTAAAAATTACGAATAACTCCTATGTTCAATAAAACTTACTTTGAGACAAAAAGTAGAGTAGCAAGGGAAATAAATTTGGCGAAATTTATTACTTAACCCATGTTTCAAAATATTAATTTTCAATCCAAAGGATAAAGCCTAGAAAGTCCTATCTACTCTCCAGTAATATTATAGTGAGGAAGAATATACTGATGAAAGTACTCTAATTAATAGAAATGGTTAAAAATATTATTTTCTTACTCCAAGTGGTAAAATCCACAAATTCTAGAAATAAGGTAATTTAATATCCAATCTAATACTATTATAAAAGAGTGTTGACGTTAAAATATATTTTCCAAAAATCCCTCCTATTTGTATGTACAATTATAAGAGTGCTTTTTCTATTTTATGGTTATCCATGTAAGCTTGTATATAAAACACATACAAATACATGCGTGAACGTGAACACATACAAATGTCCATGCTTATTTCTTTTCAACTTACTCTCTCACGTTCTCTGTTACAAATGCACATTTAATTTCCCTTTAGACTTCACTTCATGCTATTATGCACTTGGCATAAAAGGAATATTAAGGGGACATTTGTATTAACTTCCATTTCTAATAAATTTCCATTTACTAGTCTTTCTATAACATCCATTTCAAAAGGAATATCAAAGAGACATTTGTACTCAACTGACATATCTCATAAATATGGCAATTATGTGATACTTTCCTTAACAGATCCTTAACAGGACGCATGTGGGAAGTGTTTTAGTGAAAAGTTTGAGTTAACATGCAAATTTCATGTGTATCATTGTCGATTTTAACTGAATAATTTGCTCCTAAAGACAAAAGTCATAAGAAGATCATCTAGATGACCTAAAATAATCAGAACAAGGTCCTTTTTCCTCGTCATCAACGTTATCAAGTGTAAGTCTTGTGTTAAATTGCAGTTTGATTAGTTTTCTTGTGATTATCGATTTGTTCGAGCACATAAGTGTTCATGTTAAAATTTTACATTTATTATTGTTAAGTAAAATAAACAAAGAATCTCTTAAACGTTTGATATTATACTTTTACAATGGGTAGATTATCTATATCTACCAATATCTACCAATAAGGGATTGTTGGTAGTCAACTTTTTATCACTGACCTCCTTTTCTTGTTCTCCCAATAAGTCAGTTTCTAATTTTTAGAAAAGCATCTTTATGCTGCTTTGCCCTATATTATTTGTCCTGACATCAAAGCTTATAGTTGAAGCGCCGCAAAAAGCTCACATGTTATGTCATATATGAGTCGGCTCTGAGCGTTAAATGCTTTCCTTTCCATATACTGTTTCTTCGCATCTTGTTATATATATGATAACGTCTGTTGTTCTGGTTCAAGCCTAACTGGTACTTTGACTTTCATTTATATTAGCCTCAACTCTGATGTGTTTTATTCTTTGCCTTTACTTACAAACTATAAAACTCAATTAGATTATTATTTTTACTACCATTTTGCATTGTTGCTAATGTCTGGAAAGGAATCAAAGAAGCAGAAGAAGGTCCCCGAGGTTCTTTCTTGGCAACAAAAGAAAGAGCGTGCAGATGCAGACGAAGTAGTCATCAAGAAACAAGTCGAGGAACTCTTCTCGTGGGTTTGTTGTTTGTTCCCATCCTAATCTTAATAGTGCCATTCAGTGTCAATCTCCATATTTTTATTTTATAGTGATAATCTAATTGTTGTGCTAATGATTTAGCATTTGATTCGGAATAATATTTGATTTTTCTTTGCCTCGATGGGCTAAAGGAGAATGTCAGGTTGCATATCAATGCAGTGTTTCCAAATAAGAAGAACCAGACTTGAATCTTAATACTTATATTTATGGTATTTATCACGTGGACCTAGCTTAGTTTACGATTTGGATTAGGTTCAATATTTTTATGTCAAAGTTGTCAATCACTTATGCTTAAAAATGAAGAGTTAGATCATAATTTTTAGTAGTTTTAAGAGCTTTTTAATTTTCATTCATGCATTTTTTATGTTGGGTTGATAGTCTTCTTTATTTTTGGTGAGTGTTATCTTTATCCATTTTCTGCTGTTGCTCTTTAACATTTTCCTTTAATATTAAATATGGGGTGCAAGCTATATAAAAAAAATTATATGGGGTGCAAGGAAGTCGAGTAGTTTCCAAACTGATCATGTAGTAAATGTGTATTGGCATCATTCTTGAGCTGTTGATTCTGATGTTAAAGGTTTAACTTTGAGTAAGCACGATTTTCTTACTACTTCACTTTTGTTGGTGCCCAATTGTAAGGAAAAAAAGCATCTGGCATCATCAAACAACGAGAGTAGACAAAATTGGAAGAGTTGGCAGAATTTCTGTGTTAATATTTCATGAAAACTTTGACCTCCAATTTTGTCGCTTGTCGTCCTATAAAAATACGCATCACGTGCTTTATTATCAATGATAGTTTTTCAAGAAATTGAATCCTTATAAGCTCAGTAAAATGGTTCTGTTCAATTCTCTTCGTATAAAGCATATTACTAGCAAGTTTTTAAGTCATTTTTACATAGCGAATATTGTCTTGCTGGCTATGTACTTTTTCCAACATATACTTTAAGAATATAATTAACTGTTTTGCTAAGCATATTACATATGCACCTTATTTTCATTGTGCACACAATATTCTTCTACTTGCTATGGTTGCGACAATATGTACCCTTGCATTTTGTGTTGCTGCAATCAAATACTAATTTCTGGTTAATTGCAGACAACTATGATACAAAACATGACTGATGATCAGCTGAAGGAGTATGTGTTGGATAGGCCTAAGAACCTAAATCTCGAGACAAAAAAGAAGGCTCCAGTTAAAAAGGTAACAGTAGGATATACATATAATTGATCATATGGATTTTATGCTGAAACTAACTCTGGTAATTCTTCGTTTAGGCAAAAAAGGAAAGGAAACCGAGGGCATCCTCTTCTTCTCCGGGGATAATGGCATCAGTATGGAAGTTTCACAAAGAAGACGATGATGAATCTGCTTGTACTATTCCAATTTGAAGCATCTTGTTCTTAGCTTGATAAGTGAAGAAGTGGTTTCAGTCCTTCATCTTATTTGTGTACCAACTTGGGCTATTCTGTGGAGATTTTTGTATATTAATGTGCTTCTTTAAGTGTGTTTCGTAGAATCCTACTATATGTAACTGCATGGGGCTTATAATTGCTGACAAGTGATGACAAGGCCATGAAAACACAACATATATGGGGCGATTGCAATTGAGTCTTTATGTTGTCAAATATGTTAATCTTTTCGTTTGTTTTTCATTTTTGTTGTCCCTT
Organism: Asparagus setaceus; assembly: GCA_012295165.1. Lineage (NCBI taxonomy): Eukaryota > Viridiplantae > Streptophyta > Magnoliopsida > Asparagales > Asparagaceae > Asparagus > Asparagus setaceus. Next base: position 26,570,128 of record CM022707.1, read on the forward strand.
TAGTATTCTGAACATGATTGCTGATCACATACTTCTAACTGTTGAATTAAGTGTGTAAGGCAGTGATCACTAAAATCTGCGGTTGCTTCTAGTTATAGGCAGTTCTGGTGAATGCAATGCAGCTGTTACTTGTACCTGATAAAGGAGAGTGACATGATTCATATGATCATTTTATTTCATTTATTATTTGAGCTTGGAGCTTCTAAATAATAATTTTAACCTTGCAAATGCTTTCTACTTATCCTAGAGTTCTTTTTCATATTCAGTTTTATATTTGTTTGGGTAAACTAAAACATGATTCACTTTGTACTTCATGAAATTTTATATTTGTTTGGGTAAACTAAAACATGATTCACTTTGTACTTCATGAAATTTTATATTTGTTTGGGTAAACTAAAACATGATTCACTTTGTACTTCATGAAATTTTATATTTGTTTGGGTAAACTAAAACATGATTCACTTTGTACTTCATGAAATTTTATATTTGTTTGGGTAAACTAAAACATGATTCACTTTGTACTTCATGAAATTTTATATTTGTTTGGGTAAACTAAAACATGATTCACTTTGTACTTCATGAAATTTTATATTTGTTTGGGTAAACTAAAACATGATTCACTTTGTACTTCATGAAATTTTATATTTGTTTGGGTAAACTAAAACATGATTCACTTTGTACTTCATGAAATTTTATATTTGTTTGGGTAAACTAAAACATGATTCACTTTGTACTTCATGAAATTTTATATTTGTTAAACCATGAATATGAATTTTTTGTTATTATTTCTCAAGAAATTCTACACATACACAGGCTCAGACATCCATATCGTGACAATTCTAAAAGCTTGAAGTAGTTATCGTGACAATTCTAAAAGCTTGAAGTAGTTATCGTGACAATTCTAAAAGCTTGAAGTAGTTATCGTGACAATTCTAAAAGCTTGAAGTAGTTATCGTGACAATTCTAAAAGCTTGAAGTAGTTATCGTGACAATTCTAAAAGCTTGAAGTAGTTATCGTGACAATTCTAAAAGCTTGAAGTAGTTATCGTGACAATTCTAAAAGCTTGAAGTAGTTATCGTGACAATTCTAGGAAGTAAACAGCGTCTTTACCCTCCTAAATGTTATGTTGAGCTGGGTCGTTCTCTGGTCTAAATCAGTTTGTTTTCAATTACATTGTAGGAGGGAGCCACATTTGAAGCTGCTCTGGATTGGTTATGTTTGAACATTCCTGGAAACGAGCTTCCTCTGAAGTTCTCTACTGGGGCTACTTCATCAGCACGGAAGGTATATTCCCAGGTTCATTGCTTCCATACCTGTAATGCTAATTCTATTATCTAGAGTTTCAAACTATGAGTGGTATAGCTGCATTAAGCTCAAGGTTTCCAGGAAATAAAAGCTTGATATGGGCTTGCAGTTGTACAACCACATGAATAACTAACCTCATATTGAAAAAACTCACTTTAGTAACTATAAGTGGATGGATATGTTTGAGGTTTCACGGAAAAATGTATTTAAAATTTATCTTTTGTATATCTTTTCAAAGAATTGAATTCTTAGGCAGGATGGGAATATTTTGAGATTGACATGCGCTTCACTAAAAGAATAATGTTTCTCCGCAAATAAGCAAAGAGATGTTAGTAAGAAATAGTAAAAGGAAAAAAGATTTTTTTCCTACAATATAGTTTTAAGATAACACAATTTATTTCTACTAAATTTATGATAATATATATAGGCGTAAGAGATTTTTTGTTGTCAAACATAAATAATAAAAGGGATTTTCTATACTTTTTCCATATGCTAAAGATAAGAGGAGAAATAGATTGCATGAGATGAAAATAGTAGCAACATACAACATTGAAAATGATTACCAAAGAGTTGAATGCTTTAGCTCTTTCTTGACATTGTTCTATTGCCTAATAATATCAAATTAGAACTTATTTTATTGGAGTCATGAAGAAATTCGAAAATAAAAAATAACACTCCTATGTTCTCATTGTTCATACAATCAAATTGAAAGATGAAACACAATCATGAATAATAATAGAAAATACTTACTCTAATGTTCTTGATAAATGGATGGTGGTTGATCATGTCCATCAACCAAAAGGAGCTTCATCCAACTCCCCTGAGTTATAGTTTCCTCCATTATTTGGCCCCATCACAATATATATCAAAGGAATAGCATGCAATACTTAAGTTGAATTTTAATAAATTAACCCAACAAAGTTAAAATTCAAATTAAATGATATTAGCAATGGCTCCCCCAAAATTAACTTCATCTTCATTCGAAAATAAATTTAATTTAGGATAAATAAGAATTTGAGTTTTACATACTTCTGAAGAGGTGATTCTCCAAACTATGACCACAATCGACTTAATCGAGTTGGATGAAGAAAATCACCAAGGAATGCCTACAAAAAACATGTGATTCAGTATGCAAATTTGTTCGAGAAAAACAAATGGCAGCTAGCATAGAAAATGGCAGCTAGCATAGAAATTCATCAGATCCTCACGTACGCCCTTGAAATCCATCATGATTTTCATGTGTTATTTGTATTATAATGATTTCATAAGAGCTGACCCATTTTCTTCAATCCAAACATGCACAATTTTCACATACATCTAAGTAACTGAAAACAATACAAAGTTATTCATAATTGCTTAAACCATGCATACCTCAATATGCATGGAGAGAAGGAGGCAAATAGTGGTTATTTTGTTTGTCTTATTAGTTGAAGATGATGATTCTTTATAGGAGAGAGTTTATGTAGGGAATGAATAATTGTAAATATAATTGGAGTTAACAATTGGTGCTTGATGGGAGTTTAATGAGAGACTATGGAATTTGAATGGATTTTAACGCTTAGGTGAATTAATGAATAAAGCATACATTTAAAGCATATGTTAGATAATGTAAAGCATATACATTAGATAATATAGTAGTTAGCAAAGAATATATTTTTGTTATGCTATTAGATAATACAAAGCATACACTACATAAAATATAGATCAAATGTTTTAGACCATAGATAAAACATACTATTACACTATATTGGGAATTGGTGCTCAAAGAAAAAATTGTTTGTTCTAATGTCATAACTTCAATTATTAGGTCTAAATATATGTCTTATCTTTGTTAATCCATACACGATAAAACGTTAATACAATAGTAATACTATAAGAAATAGAACTATTTTAGTAGTAAGTCAATGCAATACATTATGAATATCGAGAAGGAATTTAATTGAATTGAATATTCTAATGGTAGTGGATGCAATTTGGAGATGTACTTTTACATTTAATTAATAGTTTAATTGAGGGTTATGAGAAGGATTTGAAGGGGTATGATTTTTTATGTATATATGTGTTCTTATGTATGCTTGTTTGTGCTTCTTGCACTCATGTATGTATTTTAACATATATTGGAGGACATTTTGGAAGAAATGTTTTAACATGGCTACACACTTTTATAATAGTATTAGATAGATTAGATTAGATATGCCTCCGGCCTTGGAAATGGAAAAATTGCATCTAATTTTCCAACAGAGATTTTTAAATAGACCCTTTCATAAGAGTATTCATCAAAATCGACCTAGTGTAAATATATTTATCAAAATCGACCTAGTGTAAATATATTTATCAAAATCAACTTACTTTTAGGTATGTCAATGGTGCAATCAAACTGGTCGATTTTGAAAAATTTCGATCTCCACAGGATTATCAATCCGTAGAGATTAAGTGATAATTAAACACCACGAGATTGTCTATCCCGTAGAGTTTAATTGTCACTTCCAAGGGATTGACAATCCCTTGGACTTTGTACTTTGAAAATACATTTATAAAAATAAGTGACTGCATTATGTAGACTTTAATTGAACAAAAACTCTAATCCCGTGGAAGCTAATTATCATTTAATCTCTATGGGATTGTCAATCTTGTAGACTCTCGAAGATAACTTTTTCTTCAAAATCGACCTACTTTCAGATTTGTCGAATGGTGCACTCAAATCAATTCGATTTTGAAAAATTTCGATCTCCACAGGATTATCAATCCGTAGAGATTAAGTGATAATTAAACACCACGAGATTGTCTATCCCGTAGAGTTTAATTGTCACTTCCAAGGGATTGACAATCCCTTGGACTTTGTACTTTGAAAATACATTTATAAAAATAAGTGACTGCATTATGTGGACTTTAATTGAACAAAAACTCTAATCCCGTGGAAGCTAATTATCATTTAATCTCTATGGGATTGTCAATCTTGTAGACTCTCGAAGATAACTTTTTCTTCAAAATCGACCTACTTTCAGATTTGTCGAATGGTGCACTCAAATCAATTCGATTTTGAAAAATTTCGATCTCCACAGGATTATCAATCCGTAGAGATTAAGTGATAATTAAACACCACGAGATTGTCTATCCCGTAGAGTTTAATTGTCACTTCCAAGGGATTGACAATCCCTTGGACTTTGTACTTTGAAAATACATTTATAAAAATAAGTGACTGCATTATGTGGACTTTAATTGAACAAAAACTCTAATCCCGTGGAAGCTAATTATCATTTAATCTCTATGGGATTGTCAATCTTGTAGACTCTCGAAGATAACTTTTTCTTCAAAATCGACCTACTTTCAGATTTGTCGAATGGTGCACTCAAATCAATTCGATTTTGAAAAATTTCGATCTCCACAGGATTATCAATCCGTAGAGATTAAGTGATAATTAAACACCACGAGATTGTCTATCCCGTAGAGTTTAATTGTCACTTCCAAGGGATTGACAATCCCTTGGACTTTGTACTTTGAAAATACAAGAGTTCTTGATACAAATGATTAATTGTTCATTATGAGCAAGCACAATACGTGAAGAAACCTAAATGCTAGTTTTATATACTAATGATTGATGAATCAATTGCGACCAGAAAAAGTATCTGAACGGTTTCATTTATCAGTGATCATAAGTATTTGAACAATCTCATTTATCAGTAATTAACTTTTCTCGTAAGAGTATTTCAATCTCATTTATCAGCAATCGACTTTACTCATTACTTAATAATTTTTGGTTACTTTCTCTGAGGAGGATGAATCTAAGGTCGTTTCTTTTCCTTGGAAAGAGTTCTTGTATTTGTGTATAAGTAGCTTCTCTTGTGTTATATTTGTGCATTTGTATTGATTGTGATGTTTTGTTCTTTTTGCACATTTCAGTACACTCTTTTTATAAGGAGATGTTTTTTTCCACCTTTGTCTTAAAGGAGAGGAAGAAAAGTTGCACAATTGTAACCATATACATCATGCTTTTTAACTGAATATGCTTCCAGCCTTAGAAATAGAAAAATTGCATCTAATTTTCCGAACAGAGATTTTTAAATAGACCCTTTCATAAGAGTATTCATCAAAATCGACCTAGTGTAAATATATTTATCAAAATCAACTTACTTTTAGGTATGTCAGAATGGTGCACTGAAACTGGGTCGATTTTGAAAAAATTTCGATCTCCACAGGATTATCAATCCCGTAGAGATTAAGTGATAATTAAACACCACGAGATTGTCTATCCCGTAGAGTTTAATTGTCACTTCCAAGGGATTGACAATCCCTTGGACTTTGTACTTTGAAAATACATTTATAAAAATAAGTGACTGCATTATGTGGACTTTAATTGAACAAAAACTCTAATCCCGTGGAAGCTAATTATCATTTAATCTCTATGGGATTGTCAATATTGTAGACTCTCGAAGATAAGTTTTTTTTTTTCCAAAATCGACCTACTTTTAGTGCGCGTTGCTAAAACTAGGTTGATTTTGATAAATAACTTTGAACTAGGTCGATTTTGGTGAAGAAATTTGTGAAAGGGTCAATTTCAAAATTTTCTCCTTTTCCAAACACATGAACTTCTGTATAACCAAAAAATAGTTAAAAAAGTTACATTACCAATTGCAATAATTTACCATTTTTGTGGGTGATTATAACTTATTGAGGGAAAAAAAGAATCGTCACAAATCATTAAAAATATGATAAAATAGTAGATAAAGAAAATGAAAAATAAACTCTTTGCTACATTTTGACAACAAAGAATATCCAAATCAAAACACTGCCCCAGCTTATACACCGTTTTCTCAGCGTGTACTTTCGATACACAAAACACGAAAATAAAATATTTTCGAAAAGTATTTATAGCTTTGGCCCACTCCTCTTTTATTTTGACCCTTCCACTGCGCTCTTCATCGAGCGAGATCAATGGCCCCAAAAGAAACAGCAGCAGCAGCAGAAATCGAGCGCGAAATCCGCCCCGAAATCAAAATCCGACACGAAATCCGCTCCGAAACTCCAGATATCGGCCGAGAACGAGCGCCGCCTCCGCCGCCTCCTCTTGAACACCGAGCGGCCCACCTCCGGCTCGGCCTCCGCCGCTAGCGACACCGCGTCCAGAGCTCAGAAGGCGAAGAGATTGAGGGGCGTGTATGATAAGCTATCGCTCGAGGGTTTCTCCTCCGATCAAATCGAGCAGGCTCTCTCCGCTCTCAATGTCCGGTTCATATTCTCTACTCTTTGTGTTTTTGAGTTTGATTCTTGATCGCGTACGTATATCTGTTGAATTAGGGTTTTGAGATGATCGTTCGCTGAATGTCGAAGTTTTAGGCAGTTCCAGTTAATGCTTGAAATGATTAGGGTTTTGGGACTAGCGATCCCTTGTTTTAGTTCGCTTAATGTACTTATTACTTGTACTAGATAAGTTTCCATGATTCATATGAGTTTTCTCATTTCATTGTTTGTTTAGTATCTTTGAGCTCGATCCTTGATGCGGCGTGTTTGTTTGTTGATCTAGGGATTTGAGACGTGTGATCGCTAAATGTTGTAGTTTATTTCAAGTTTTAGGTAGTTCCAGTTTTAGTAACGTGGTCCTTGTTTTCATAGATTGCAGGAGAGCAACATCTGATACTAATTTGAAATGATTCTTAGATTTTTTCTCTTCATTTTGTTGTTCCTTTTGTATTCTGAACATGATTGCTGATCACATACTTCTAACTGTTGAATTAAGTGTGTAAGACGAGTGATCACTAAAATCTGCGGTTGCTTCTAGTTATAGGCAGTTCTGGTGAATGCAATGCAGCTGTTACTTGTACCTGATAAGAGGAGAGTGACATGATTCATCTTGTTTCGTTGTTTCTTCAGTATTTTTGAGCATGGTTGATCACCTAAGTCTATGCGTTGAACTAGGGCTTTGAGAATAGTGATCGCTAAAACGTATGGTTTCTTTTTCAAGTTTTAGGTAGTTCAACTTTATATGATGATGTTGTTATTTGTATTAGATAAGAGGAGAGCAAACATCATATACTAAGTCAGTAATTTGACATGATTCATATGATCATTTTATTTCATTTCTTTGGTTCTTCAGTAATTTTGAGTATGATTGCTGATAATGTACTTGTGACTATGGAATTAGGGGTTGAGATGAATGATCGCTAAAAGCTATTATACTTTTCAACTTTTAGGTAATTCAAGTCAGTGCAATGTAGTTGTTATTTGTGCTGGATTTTGTTTGAGTATTTGAAGACTAATTGGATATGGTTAGTAGATATTTTGATTATTGCATTGTTCAGTTGTTTTTTTTTTTTTGAAATTATGAATAGCTACTGTCTAATGATGTGGAGAAATTGGTATCTTTACCGTTTCTTTATTTCATTTATTATTTGAGCTTGGAGCTTCTAAATAATAATTTTAACCTTGCAAATGCTTTCTACTTATCCTAGAGTTCTTTTTCATATTCAGTTTTATATTTGTTTGGGTAAACTAAAACATGATTCACTTTGTACTTCATGAAATTTTATATTTGTTAAACCATGAATATGAATTTTTTGTTATTATTTCTCAAGAAATTCTACACATACACAGGCTCAGACATCCATATCGTGACAATTCTAAAAGCTTGAAGTAGTTATCGTGACAATTCTAGGAAGTAAACAGCGCCTTTACCCTCCTAAATGTTATGTTGAGCTGGGTCGTTCTCTGGTCTAAATCAGTTTGTTTTCAATTACATTGTAGGAGGGAGCCACATTTGAAGCATATGTTAGATAATGTAAAGCATATACATTAGATAATATAGTAGTTAGCAAAGAATATATTTTTGTTATGCTATTAGATAATACAAAGCATACACTACATAAAATATAGATCAAATGTTTTAGACCATAGATAAAACATACTATTACACTATATTGGGGAATTGGTGCTCAAAGAAAAAATTGTTTGTTCTAATGTCATAACTTCAATTATTAGGTCTAAATATATGTCTTATCTTTGTTAATCCATACCGATATAAAACGTTAATACAATAGTAATACTATAAGAAATAGAACTATTTTAGTAGTAAGTCAATGCAATACATTATGAATATCGAGAAGGAATTTAATTGAATTGAATATTCTAATGGTAGTGGATGCAATTTGGAGATGTACTTTTACATTTAATTAATAGTTTAATTGAGGGTTATGAGAAGGATTTGAAGGGGTATGATTTTTTATGTATATATGTGTTCTTATGTATGCTTGTTCGTGTTTCTTGCATTCATGTATGTGTTTTAACATACATTGGAGGGCATTTTTGGAAAAAATATTTTAACATGGCTTAATATGTGTATCCGAGTATCTGGTCATTAGCAAGAAAAAGAAAACAACCGAAAAATAGATAAAGAAATCAATCCAAAAAACACAGAGTATCTGTTCATTAGCAAGAAAAAGAAAACTGCCAAAAATAGAGAAAGAAATCACTCCAAAAAACTCTGGTCATTAGTAAGAAAAAGAAAACTGCCAAAAATAGAGAAAGAAATCAATCCAAAAACACGGAGAAGAAGTAAAGCGAACAGAAAATCATAGATATAGGAAACTTCAGATTCTGCGCCCTTGTTGCCCCTAGCTAACTATGACCACAATCGACTTAATCGAGTTGGATGAAGAAGATCACCAAGGAATGCCTACAAAAAACATGTGATTCAGTATGCAGATTTGTTAGAGAAAAATAAATGGCAGCTACCATAGAAAATGGCAGCTAGCATAGAAATTCATCAGTCACTCTGTATGCCCTTGAAATCCATCATGATTTTCATGTATTGACTGTATCTTTGTCCGATTTCATAAGAGCTAACCCATTTTCTTCAATCCAAACATGCACAATTTTCACACACATCTAAGTAACTGAAAATAATACAAAGTTATTCATAATTGCTTAAACCATGCATACCTCAATATGCGCATGGAGAGAAGTAGGCAAATAGCTGGTTATTTTGTTTGTCTTATTTGTTGAAGATGATGATTCTTTATAGGAGAGAGTTTATGTTGGGGAATGAATAATTATAAATATAATTGGAGTTAACAATTGGTGCTTGATGGGAGTTTAATAAGGGGCTATGGAATTTGAATGGATTTTAACGCTTAGGTGAATTAATGAATAAAGCATACATTTAAAGCATATGTTAGATAATGTAAAGCATATACATTAGATAATATAGTAGTTAGCAAAGAATATATTTTTGTTATGCTATTAGATAATACAAAGCATACACTACTTAAAATATAGATCAAATGTTTTAGACCATAGATAAAACATACTATTACACTATGTTGGGGAATTGGTGCTCAAAGAAAAAATTGTTTGTTTCTAATGCCATAACTTCAATTATTAGGTCTAAATATATGTTTTATCTTTGTTAAGCCATACACGATAAAACGTTAATACAATAGTAATACTATAAGAAATAGAATTATTTTAGTAGTAAGTCAATGCACTACATTATGAATATCGAGAAGGGAATTGAATTGAATTGAATATTCTAATGGTAGTGGATGCAATTTGGAGATGTACTTATTACATTTAATTAATAGTTTAATTGAGGGTTATGAGAAGGATTTGAAGGGGCATGATTTTTTAATGTATATATGTGTTCTTATGTATGCTTGTTTGTGCTTCTTGCACTCATGTATGTATTTTTAACATATATTGGAGGACATTTTTGGAAGAAATGTTTTAACATGGCTACACACTTTTATAATAGTATTAGATAGATTAGATTAGATTAGATTAGATATGCCCAATTTTGGAAATGGAAAAATTGCATCTAATTTTCGAATAGAGAGATTTTTGAAATAGACTATTTGATAAAAATATTCATCAAAATCGACCTAGTGTAAATATATTTATCAAAATCGACCTACTTTCAGATTTGTCAGAATGGTGCACTGAAACTGGGTCGATTCTGAAAAAAATTCGATTTCCATAGGATTGGCAATTCCGTAGAAATTTAGTGATAATTAAAAGCCACGAGATTGTCTATCCCGTAGAGTTTAATTGTCACTTCCAAGGGATTGACAATCCCTTGGACTTTGTACTTCGAGAATACATTTATAAAAAATAAGTGACTGCATTATGTGGACTTTAATTGAACAAAAAAACTCTAATCCCGTGGAAGCTAATTATCATTTAATCTCTATGGGATTGTCAATCTTGTAGACTCGAAGATAACTTTTTTCTTCAAAATCGACCTACTTTTAGTGCTGCGTTGCTAATACTAGGTCGATTTTGATTAATAACTTTGAACTAGGTCGATTTTGGTGAAGAAATTTGTGAAAGGGTCTATTTAAAAATTTCTCCTTTTCTAAACACATGAACTTCTGTATAACCAAAAATAGTTAAAAAGTTACACTACCAATTGCAATAATTTACCATTTTGTGGGTGATTATAACTTATTGAGGGAAAAAAGAATCGTCACAAATCATTAAAAATATGATAAAATAGTAGATAAAGAAAATGAAAAATAAACTCTTTGCTACATTTTGACAACAAAGAATATCAAATCAAAACACTGCCCCAGCTTATACACCGTTTTCTCAGCGTGTACTTTCGATACACCAAAACACGAAAATAAAATATTTTCGAAAAGTATTTATAGCTTTGGCCCACTCCTCTTTTATTTTGACCCTTCCACTGCGCTCTTCATCGAGCGAGATCAATGGCCCCAAAAGAAACAGCAGCAGCAGCAGAAATCGAGCGCGAAATCCGCCCCGAAATCAAAATCCGACACGAAATCCGCCCGAAACTCCAGATATCGGCCGAGAACGAGCGCCGCCTCCGCCGCCTCCTCTTGAACACCGAGCGGCCCGCCTCCGCCTGCCTCCGCCTCCGCCGCTAGCGACACCGCGTCCAGAGCTCAGAAGGCGAAGAGATTGAGGGGCGTGTATGATAAGCTATCGCTCGAGGGTTTCTCCTCCGATCAAATCGAGCAGGCTCTCTCCGCTCTCAATGTCCGGTTCATATTCTCTACTCTTTGTGTTTTTGAGTTTGATTCTTGATCGCGTACGTATATCTGTTGAATTAGGGTTTTGAGATGATCGTTCGCTGAATGTCGAAGTTTTAGGCAGTTCCAGTTAATGCTTGAAATGATTAGGGTTTTGGGACTAGCGATCCCTTGTTTTAGTTCGCTTAATGTACTTATTACTTGTACTAGATAAGTTTCCATGATTCATATGAGTTTTTCTCATTTCATTGTTTGTTTAGTATCTTTGAGCTCGATCCTTGATGCGGCGTGTTTGTTTGTTGATCTAGGGATTTGAGACGTGTGATCGCTAAATGTTGTAGTTTATTTCAAGTTTTAGGTAGTTCCAGTTTTAGTAACGTGGTCCTTGTTTTTCATAGATTGCAGGAGAGCAACATCTGATACTAATTTGAAATGATTCTTAGATTTTTTTTTTCTTTCATTTTTGTTGTCCCTTTAGTATTCTGAACATGATTGCTGATCACATACTTCTAACTGTTGAATTAAGTGTGTAAGACGAGTGATCACTAAAATCTGCGGTTGCTTCTAGTTATAGGCAGTTCTGGTGAATGCAATGCAGCTGTTACTTGTACCTGATAAAGGAGAGTGACATGATTCATCTTGTTTCGTTGTTTCTTCAGTATTTTTGAGCATGGTTGATCACCTATGTCTATCGTTGAACTAGGGCTTTGAGAATAGTGATCGCTAAAACGTATGGTTTCTTTTCAAGTTTTAGGTAGTTCAACTTTATATGATGATGTTGTTATTTGTATTAGATAAGAGGAGAGCAAACATCATATACTAAGTCAGTAATTTGACATGATTCATATGATCATTTTATTTCATTTCTTTGGTTCTTCAGTAATTTTGAGTATGATTGCTGATAATGTGCTGTGACTATGGAATTAGGGGTTGAGATGAATGATCGCTAAAAGCTATTATACTTTTCAACTTTTAGGTAATTCAAGTCAGTGCAATGTAGTTGTTATTTGTGCTGGATTTTGTTTGAGTATTTGAAGACTAATTGGATATGGTTAGTAGATATTTTGATTATTGCATTGTTCAGTTGTTTTTTTTGAAATTATGAATAGCTACTGTCTAATGATGTGGAGAAATTGGTATCTTTAATTTCTTTATTTCATTTATTATTTGAGCTTGGAGCTTCTAAATAATAATTTTAACCTTGCAAATGCTTTCTACTTATCCTAGAGTTCTTTTTCATATTCAGTTTTATATTTGTTTGGGTAAACTAAAACATGATTCACTTTGTACTTCATGAAATTTTATATTTGTTAAACCATGAATATGAATTTTTTGTTATTATTTCTCAAGAAATTCTACACATACACAGGCTCAGACATCCATATCGGACAATTCTAAAAGCTTGAAGTAGTTATCGTGACAATTCTAGGAAGTAAACAGCGTCTTTACCCTCCTAAATGTTATGTTGAGCTGGGTCGTTCTCTGGTCTAAATCAGTTTGTTTTCAATTACATTGTAGGAGGGAGCCACATTTGAAGCTGCTCTGGATTGGTTATGTTTGAACATTCCTGGAAACGAGCTTCCTCTGAAGTTCTCTACTGGGGCTACTTCATCAGCACCGGAAGGTATATTCCCAGGTTCATTGCTTCCATACCTGTAATGCTAATTCTATTATCTAGAGTTTCAAACTATGAGTGGTATAGCTGCATTAAGCTCAAGGTTTCCAGGAAATAAAAGCTTGATATGGGCTTGCAGTTGTACAACCACATGAATAACTAACCTCATATTGAAAAAACTCACTTTAGTAACTATAAGTGGATGGATATGTTTGAGGTTTCACGGAAAAATGTATTTAAAATTTATCTTTTGTATATCTTACTATATATTCTTGAATTTCTTCATTATTCTGTAGTTGTACTAATAATTTCTAACTAAAACAGTTGTTTTATTGGGTTCCTCTATATGCTTAAGGATGTCTACTTTTTGTTCATAAGAATAAATAAATTTCAAAATTTGAACTATATATTCATGCATTTTTTTTAAAATGAGCAGAAAGATCCATTAAGATCATATCAACTGCTCGGGCAGATTGGGCTCCTCCTCAACTTTCTCATGATGCAGTGAAGGAAGAATTGCCTAGAACATCTGTCAAAATTAAAAGAAAAATGATGAGTCGTCTCTAGATTTTGATAAGTCCTCACAAGCAGATTGGATTCACAATACTTGGAGCAACAGGCAGAACAAGATGCAGAGCAAGAGGAAATAGATCAGCAGGAAAAGGTACTTGATCAGCAGTAACCGTGTCAAACTATCGGTTTTTCTTGGTGTATAGTCAATGAATAATGTTCTTACAAGGAAGACTGTTCCAAACTACCTTCCTCCCAACCTCTCCTTCCTAATTGGGCTTCAATGTCCTTCAACGAAATAATTTCCATAAATTATGCTTGGTTATACCATTTTCTTTGAGCACACACACACACACACACACACACACACACACACTATTCATTATTTCAAAATTTCTCATATCGGGGACGCCGAGGTAGTGCTAATGCTAGCAGCCTGTTACGCTTGGTCTTCAGGTCTTGATTTCAGGGCACAACTGATCCACGGGTTTTGGAGTTAGTACTAGTTGGGCCTTATAGTACTCATTATGAGACAGATGTGTGTCCCCTTGTGAATCTAGTTTCCTATAGTTCAGTTCACTCATTAAAGTATCACATTTTACTTGTCTTATCTTAGCTGTAGGACCAATTCAAGCCAACGCCAAACTCTGGAAATTCCACAATTCTCATGCTTATTGACACCAGATTACTAAGTTTTACCTTGATCCTGACTAGTTTTAAAGTTAAAAATATAATAGTCATAGCTAATGAAGGATAGATACATTTTTAAAGTTTAGGGACCCAAAGGTCCTGCTGACTTGGCTGAACCTTTTTCCTGATCTTATTTACAATAGAGGCCTCACTCATAGTCATAGTTATAGTTAGGTTCAAGTTACGGACAGAAGAGGATGACTTCTTTTCAATGAGATGGTTCTAGAGGAAAGGCAATCAAATACAATATTCAAAGATCTACCTATATAGTAACTCTTTATTGTTAACTTGGCCTTTGTACCTAGCTATATGAATTGTGATTTTGCTATTTTGCCCTAGTGAATTTTCATGGTCACTTCCAAGGGATTGACAATCCCTTGGACTTTGTACTGAGAATACATTTATAAAAATAAGTGGCTGCATTATGTGGACTTTAATTGAACAAAAACTCTAATCCCGTGGAAGCTAATTATCATTTAATCTCTATGGGATTGTCAATCTTGTAGACTCTCGAAGATAACTTTTTCCCCTTCAAAATCGACCTACTTTTAGTGCGTTGCTAATACTAGGTCGATTTTGATTAATAACTTTGAACTAGGTCGATTTTGGTGAAGAAATTTGTGAAAGGGTCTATTTAAAAATTTCTCCTTTTCTAAACACATGAACTTCGTATAACCAAAAATAGTTAAAAAGTTACACTACCAATTGCAATAATTTACCATTTTGTGGGTGATTATAACTTATTGAGGGAAAAAAGAATCGTCACAAATCATTAAAAATATGATAAAATAGTAGATAAAGAAAATGAAAAATAAACTCTTTGCTACATTTTGACAACAAAGAATATCAAATCAAAAACTGCCCCAGCTTATACACCGTTTTCTCAGCGTGTACTTTCGATACACCAAAACACGAAAATAAAATATTTTCGAAAAGTATTTATAGCTTTGGCCCACTCCTCTTTTATTTTGACCCTTCCACTGCGCTCTTCATCGAGCGAGATCAATGGCCCCAAAAGAAACAGCAGCAGCAGCAGAAATCGAGCGCGAAATCCGCCCCGAAATCAAAATCCGACACGAAATCCGCTCCGAAACTCCAGATATCGGCCGAGAACGAGCGCCGCCTCCGCCGCCTCCTCTTGAACACCGAGCGGCCCGCCTCCGCCTCCGCCTCCGCCTCCGCCGCTAGCGACACCGCGTCCAGAGCTCAGAAGGCGAAGAGATTGAGGGGCGTGTATGATAAGCTATCGCTCGAGGGTTTCTCCTCCGATCAAATCGAGCAGGCTCTCTCCGCTCTCAATGTCCGGTTCATATTCTCTACTCTTTGTGTTTTTGAGTTTGATTCTTGATCGCGTACGTATATCTGTTGAATTAGGGTTTTGAGATGATCGTTCGCTGAATGTCGAAGTTTTAGGCAGTTCCAGTTAATGCTTGAAATGATTAGGGTTTTGGGACTAGCGATCCCTTGTTTTAGTTCGCTTAATGTACTTATTACTTGTACTAGATAAGTTTCCATGATTCATATGAGTTTTCTCATTTCATTGTTTGTTTAGTATCTTTGAGCTCGATCCTTGATGCGGCGTGTTTGTTTGTTGATCTAGGGATTTGAGACGTGTGATCGCTAAATGTTGTAGTTTATTTCAAGTTTTAGGTAGTTCCAGTTTTAGTAACGTGGTCCTTGTTTTTCATAGATTGCAGGAGAGCAACATCTGATACTAATTTGAAATGATTCTTAGATTTTTTTTCTTTCATTTTGTTGTCCCTTTAGTATTCTGAACATGATTGCTGATCACATACTTCTAACTGTTGAATTAAGTGTGTAAGGCAGTGATCACTAAAATCTGCGGTTGCTTCTAGTTATAGGCAGTTCTGGTGAATGCAATGCAGCTGTTACTTGTACCTGATAAAGGAGAGTGACATGATTCATCTTGTTTCGTTGTTTCTTCAGTATTTTTGAGCATGGTTGATCACCTATGTCTATCGTTGAACTAGGGCTTTGAGAATAGTGATCGCTAAAGCGTATGGTTTCTTTTCAAGTTTTAGGTAGTTCAACTTTATATGATGATGTTGTTATTTGTATTAGATAAGAGGAGAGCAAACATCATATACTAAGTCAGTAATTTGACATGATTCATATGATCATTTTATTTCATTTCTTTGGTTCTTCAGTAATTTTGAGTATGATTGCTGATAATGTACGTGTGACTATGGAATTAGGGGTTGAGATGAATGATCGCTAAAAGCTATTATACTTTTCAACTTTTAGGTAATTCAAGTCAGTGCAATGTAGTTGTTATTTGTGCTGGATTTTGTTTGAGTATTTGAAGACTAATTGGATATGGTTAGTAGATATTTTGATTATTGCATTGTTCAGTTGTTTTTTTTGAAATTATGAATAGCTACTGTCTAATGATGTGGAGAAATTGGTATCTTACCGTTTCTTTATTTCATTTATTATTTGAGCTTGGAGCTTCTAAATAATAATTTTAACCTTGCAAATGCTTTCTACTTATCCTAGAGTTCTTTTTCATATTCAGTTTTATATTTGTTTGGGTAAACTAAAACATGATTCACTTTGTACTTCATGAAATTTTATATTTGTTAAACCATGAATATGAATTTTTTGTTATTATTTCTCAAGAAATTCTACACATACACAGGCTCAGACATCCATATCGTGACAATTCTAAAAGCTTGAAGTAGTTATCGTGACAATTCTAGGAAGTAAACAGCGTCTTTACCCTCCTAAATGTTATGTTGAGCTGGGTCGTTCTCTGGTCTAAATCAGTTTGTTTTCAATTACATTGTAGGAGCCACATTTGAAGCTGCTCTGGATTGGTTATGTTTGAACATTCCTGGAAGCAGAGCTTCCTCTGAAGTTCTCTACTGGGGCTACTTCATCAGCACCGGAAGGTATATTCCCAGGTTCATTGCTTCCATACCTGTAATGCTAATTCTATTATCTAGAGTTTCAAACTATGAGTGGTATAGCTGCATTAAGCTCAAGGTTTCCAGGAAATAAAAGCTTGATATGGGCTTGCAGTTGTACAACCACATGAATAACTAACCTCATATTGAAAAAACTCACTTTAGTAACTATAAGTGGATGGATATGTTTGAGGTTTCACGGAAAAATGTATTTAAAATTTATCTTTTGTATATCTTACTATATATTCTTGAATTTCTTCATTATTCTGTAGTTGTACTAATAATTTCTAACTAAAACAGTTGTTTTATTGGGTTCCTCTATATGCTTAAGGATGTCTACTTTTTGTTCATAAGAATAAATAAATTTCAAAATTTGAACTATATATTCATGCATTTTTTAAATGAGCAGAAAGATCCATTAAGATCATATCAACTGCTCGGGCAGATTGGGCTCCTCCTCAACTTTCTCATGATGCAGTGAAGGAAGAATTGCCTAGAACATCTGTCAAAATTAAAAAGAAAAATGACGAGTCGTCTCTAGATTTTGATAAGTCCTCACAAGCAGATTGGATTCGTCAATACTTGGAGCAACAGGCAGAACAAGATGCAGAGCAAGAGGAAATAGATCAGCAGGAAAAGGTACTTGATCAGCAGTAACCGTGTCAAACTATCGGGTTTTTCTTGGTGTATAGTCAATGAATAATGTTCTTACAAGGAAGACTGTTCCAAACTACCTTCCTCCCAACCTCTCCTTCCTAATTGGGCTTCAATGTCCTTCAACGAAATAATTTCCGCAAATTATGCTTGGTTATACCATTTTCTTTGAGCACACACACACACACACACACACACACACACACACTATTCATTATTTCAAAATTTCTCATATCGGGGGACGTCGAGGTAGTGCTAATGCTAGCAGCCTGTTACGCTTGGTCTTCAGGTCTTGATTTCAGGGCACAACTGATCCACGGGTTTTTGGAGTTAGTACTAGTTGGGCCTTATAGTACTCATTATGAGACAGATGTGTGTCCCCTTGTGAATCTAGTTTCCTATAGTTCAGTTCACTCATTAAAGTATCACATTTTACTTGTCTTATCTTAGCTGTAGGACCAATTCAAGCCAACGTCAAACTCTGGAAATTCCACAATTCTCATGCTTATTGACACCAGATTACTAAGTTTTACCTTGATCCTGACTAGTTTTAAAGTTAAAAATATAATAGTCATAGCTAATGAAGGATAGATACATTTTTGAAAGTTTAGGGACCCAAAGGTCCTGCTGACTTAGCTGAACCTTTTTCCTGATCTTATTTACAATAGAGGCCTCACTCATAGTCATAGTTATAGTTAGGTTCAAGTTACGGACAGAAGAGGATGACTTCTTTTCAATGAGATGGTTCTAGAGGAAAGGCAATCAAATACAATATTCAAAGCTCTACCTATATAGTAACTCTTTATTGTTAACTTGGCCTTTGTACCTAGCTATATGAATTGTGATTTTGCTATTTTGCCCTAGTGAATTTTCATGGTCGACTTCTCCAGCAAGATAGCATTAGTTGACAGACTAGAGAAGGGATAATTTCTAAGGTAGAGAAGTGGAGACAAGCTCTCGAAACCATAGTTACATGGTTCGCAGTATGTAGTGGGTCATCGTACAAATTCGGGTACGTAATTCGAGACTTTGAAATTTTGGATTTGACGGGGGTACCTTGCTTCGATACGCAAGTTCGATATAGCATACGATGTAATTTTTTTTGGGTACGCTTATCATTTTTCAAAGTGCATAGTAGAAAATTAGAAACTATAAAACTAATTATGCATTTCAATATTTTTTCATATAAAATACTTCAATACTTCATTTTTATAGTTTCTGAATACATAAAACTAAAACCAGTAAATATTAGACAGCCTCTTAATAATTTTTTCCTATTTTGCAACTTTCTGACCCTTAACATCGAGTGCGCCTTTTGCTAATTCCGAGTCCAAACAATTCCATCTAAGCTCCTTCTCTTCTCTTCTTCTTTTCTGAGTTATGTTTTTTTAGAAGTTCATTCTCTATTTCAAGAATGTCCTATGCATATCTAGTCAATTCTTTTTTTTTTCTGTTCTTTAGAGTTCATTTTAAATTTTTTTCTTTTCACATAGTTTTTATTGAGATGGTCATTTCATTTCATGTTTTATTAACATAGCTATTTTGTAAGTTGCAATAAAGTCATTCACTCATATTGATAATTTATTGTCTTGTCTCAATATATATTTCAGTTAAAGAAATAGTGATCTAGAATTAGTTATTAACTTTGGATAACTTCCACTTACTAAGCGAATACTTTCAATGATATTATCGAAACATATAAAAAATCCTTGCGCATTTGCATGAAAATAGACTTGTAAATCAACTTTGGTCCCCTCATACTCGATGCTGATGCGCTAATTTTGGGGAACCAATTAGTGTATCGGAGGAAATCGGTTCAGTAAATGTATCGAATCGGTTCGCATGAACTGTTTGGCAATGAGGAATCAGCGCAACTATGCTCGAAACTAAATGTTTTAAAATTAGCGAACAAAATGAGTATATATGGAATGTTTTTAGTAAAATTAAAAAGAAAAGAGCCTATAGTACATATTGACGGTCAAGAAATATCAAAGAGTAATCACTTTAGTTATTTAGGATCAATAATTCGTAATGATGGTGAGATTGAGGATGATGTTGTTTATCGAATCAAATCGAGATGGTTGAAATGGAGGAGTACTTGAGTTTTATGTGATCGTAGGATACCTATGAGGCTGAAGGTAAAATTCTATAGAACGGTTATAAGACCAACAATGCTTTATGGATCAAAATGTTGGACAATTAAAAACATGCATAAAAATGAGTGTAGGCTGAAAGGAGAATGTTACGATGGTCTTGTAGGTATCGTTAAAAGATAGGATAAGAAATGAGTGTATCCATCATAAATTAGAGATTGCTTCTATTGAGGATAAAATGAGAGGGAATCGACTAAGGTGTTTTGGTCATGTGCAGAGATCTCTTAATGCACATGAGAGATCTCTTAATGCTCAGTTAGGAAAAGTGATAATATTATAGCAAATGGGGCAAAGAGATCTAGAGGTTGACCTAAGAGAACTTGGTTAGAAGCAATTCTGAAGAATATGATAAAATAGTAGATAAAGAAAATGAAAAATAAACTCTTTGCTACATTTTGACAACAAAGAATATCCAAATCAAAAAACTGCCCCAGCTTATACACCGTTTTCTCAGCGTGTACTTTCGATACACCAAAACACGAAAATAAAATATTTTCGAAAAGTATTTATAGCTTTGGCCCACTCCTCTTTTATTTTTGACCCTTCCACTGCGCTCTTCATCGAGCGAGATCAATGGCCCCAAAAAAGAAACAGCAGCAGCAGCAGAAATCGAGCGCGAAATCCGCCCCGAAATCAAAATCCGACACGAAATCCGCTCCGAAACTCCAGATATCGGCCGAGAACGAGCGCCGCCTCCGCCGCCTCCTCTTGAACACCGAGCGGCCCGCCTCCGCCTCCGCCTCCGCCTCCGCCGCTAGCGACACCGCGTCCAGAGCTCAGAAGGCGAAGAGATTGAGGGGCGTGTATGATAAGCTATCGCTCGAGGGTTTCTCCTCCGATCAAATCGAGCAGGCTCTCTCCGCTCTCAATGTCCGGTTCATATTCTCTACTCTTTGTGTTTTTGAGTTTGATTCTTGATCGCGTACGTATATCTGTTGAATTAGGGTTTTGAGATGATCGTTCGCTGAATGTCGAAGTTTTAGGCAGTTCCAGTTAATGCTTGAAATGATTAGGGTTTTGGGACTAGCGATCCCTTGTTTTAGTTCGCTTAATGTACTTATTACTTGTACTAGATAAGTTTCCATGATTCATATGAGTTTTCTCATTTCATTGTTTGTTTAGTATCTTTGAGCTCGATCCTTGATGCGGCGTGTTTGTTTGTTGATCTAGGGATTTGAGACGTGTGATCGCTAAATGTTGTAGTTTATTTCAAGTTTTAGGTAGTTCCAGTTTTAGTAACGTGGTCCTTGTTTTCATAGATTGCAGGAGAGCAACATCTGATACTAATTTGAAATGATTCTTAGATTTTTTTTCTTTCATTTTGTTGTCCCTTTAGTATTCTGAACATGATTGCTGATCACATACTTCTAACTGTTGAATTAAGTGTGTAAGGCAGTGATCACTAAAATCTCGGTTGCTTCTAGTTATAGGCAGTTCTGGTGAATGCAATGCAGCTGTTACTTGTACCTGATAAAGGAGAGTGACATGATTCATCTTGTTTCGTTGTTTCTTCAGTATTTTTGAGCATGGTTGATCACCTATGTCTATCGTTGAACTAGGGCTTTGAGAATAGTGATCGCTAAAGCGTATGGTTTCTTTTCAAGTTTTAGGTAGTTCAACTTTATATGATGATGTTGTTATTTGTATTAGATAAGAGGAGAGCAAACATCATATACTAAGTCAGTAATTTGACATGATTCATATGATCATTTTATTTCATTTCTTTGGTTCTTCAGTAATTTTGAGTATGATTGCTGATAATGTACGTGTGACTATGGAATTAGGGGTTGAGATGAATGATCGCTAAAAGCTATTATACTTTTCAACTTTTAGGTAATTCAAGTCAGTGCAATGTAGTTGTTATTTGTGCTGGATTTTGTTTGAGTATTTGAAGACTAATTGGATATGGTTAGTAGATATTTTGATTATTGCATTGTTCAGTTGTTTTTTTTTGAAATTATGAATAGCTACTGTCTAATGATGTGGAGAAATTGGTATCTTTACCGTTTCTTTATTTCATTTATTATTTGAGCTTGGAGCTTCTAAATAATAATTTTAACCTTGCAAATGCTTTCTACTTATCCTAGAGTTCTTTTTCATATTCAGTTTTATATTTGTTTGGGTAAACTAAAACATGATTCACTTTGTACTTCATGAAATTTTATATTTGTTAAACCATGAATATGAATTTTTTGTTATTATTTCTCAAGAAATTCTACACATACACAGGCTCAGACATCCATATCGTGACAATTCTAAAAGCTTGAAGTAGTTATCGTGACAATTCTAGGAAGTAAACAGCGTCTTTACCCTCCTAAATGTTATGTTGAGCTGGGTCGTTCTCTGGTCTAAATCAGTTTGTTTTCAATTACATTGTAGGAGGGAGCCACATTTGAAGCTGCTCTGGATTGGTTATGTTTGAACATTCCTGGAAACGAGCTTCCTCTGAAGTTCTCTACTGGGGCTACTTCATCAGCACGGAAGGTATATTCCCAGGTTCATTGCTTCCATACCTGTAATGCTAATTCTATTATCTAGAGTTTCAAACTATGAGTGGTATAGCTGCATTAAGCTCAAGGTTTCCAGGAAATAAAAGCTTGATATGGGCTTGCAGTTGTACAACCACATGAATAACTAACCTCATATTGAAAAAACTCACTTTAGTAACTATAAGTGGATGGATATGTTTGAGGTTTCACGGAAAAATGTATTTAAAATTTATCTTTTGTATATCTTACTATATATTCTTGAATTTCTTCATTATTCTGTAGTTGTACTAATAATTTCTAACTAAAACAGTTGTTTTATTGGGTTCCTCTATATGCTTAAGGATGTCTACTTTTTGTTCATAAGAATAAATAAATTTCAAAATTTGAACTATATATTCATGCATTTTTTTTAAATGAGCAGAAAGATCCATTAAGATCATATCAACTGCTCGGGCAGATTGGGCTCCTCCTCAACTTTCTCATGATGCAGTGAAGGAAGAATTGCCTAGAACATCTGTCAAAATTAAAAAGAAAAATGATGAGTCGTCTCTAGATTTTGATAAGTCCTCACAAGCAGATTGGATTATCAATACTTGGAGCAACAGGCAGAACAAGATGCAGAGCAAGAGGAAATAGATCAGCAGGAAAAGGTACTTGATCAGCAGTAACCGTGTCAAACTATCGGGTTTTTCTTGGTGTATAGTCAATGAATAATGTTCTTACAAGGAAGACTGTTCCAAACTACCTTCCTCCCAACCTCTCCTTCCTAATTGGGCTTCAATGTCCTTCAACGAAATAATTTCCATAAATTATGCTTGGTTATACCATTTTCTTTGAGCACACACACACACACACACACACACACACACTATTCATTATTTCAAAATTTCTCATATCGGGGACGTCGAGGTAGTGCTAATGCTAGCAGCCTGTTACGCTTCCTTCAGGTCTTGATTTCAGGGCACAACTGATCCACGGGTTTTGGAGTTAGTACTAGTTGGGCCTTATAGTACTCATTATGAGACAGATGTGTGTCCCCTTGTGAATCTAGTTTCCTATAGTTCAGTTCACTCATTAAAGTATCACATTTTACTTGTCTTATCTTAGCTGTAGGACCAATTCAAGCCAACGTCAAACTCTGGAAATTCCACAATTCTCATGCTTATTGACACCAGATTACTAAGTTTTACCTTGATCCTGACTAGTTTTAAAGTTAAAAAATATAGTCATAGCTAATGAAGGATAGATACATTTTTAGAAGTTTAGGGACCCAAAGGTCCTGCTGACTTGGCTGAACCTTTTTCCTGATCTTATTTACAATAGAGGCCTCACTCATAGTCATAGTTATAGTTAGGTTCAAGTTCGGACAGAAGAGGATGACTTCTTTTCAATGAGATGGTTCTAGAGGAAAGGCAATCAAATACAATATTCAAAGATCTACCTATATAGTAACTCTTTATTGTTAACTTGGCCTTTGTACCTAGCTATATGAATTGTGATTTTGCTATTTTGCCCTAGTGAATTTTCATGGTCGACTTCTCCAGCAAGATAGCATTAGTTGACAGACTAGAGAAGGGATAATTTCTAAGGTAGAGAAGTGGAGACAAGCTCGAAACCATAGTTACATGGTTCGATATGTAGTGGGTCAGTCGTAAAAATTGGCACGTAATTGAGACTTTGAAATTTTGGATTCGACGGGGTACCTTGCCCGATCATAAGTTCGATATAGCATACGATGTAATTTTTTTTGGGTACGCTTATCATTTTTCAAAGTGCATAGTAGAAAATTAGAAACTATAAAACTAATTATGCATTTCAATATTTTTTCATATAAAATACTTCAATACTTCATTTTATAGTTTGAATACATAAAACTAAAACCGATAAATATTACGACCTCTTAATAATTTTTCCTATTTTGCAACTTCGACCCTTAACATCGAGTCGCCTTTTGCTAATTCCGAGTCCAAACAATTCCATCTAAGCTCCTTCTCTTCTCTTCTTCTTTTTAGGTTATGTTTTTAGAAGTTCATTCTCTATTTCAAGAATGTCCTATGCATATCTAGTCAATTCTTTTTCTTTTTTCTGTTCTTTAGAGTTCATTTTAAATTTTTTTCTTTTCACATAGTTTTTATTGAGATGGTCATTTCATTTCATGTTTTATTAACATAGCTATTTTGTAAGTTGCAATAAAGTCATTCACTCATATTGATAATTTATTGTCTTGTCTCAATATATATTTGATTAAAGAAATAGTGATCTAGAATTAGTTATTAACTTTGGATAACTTCCACTTACTAAGCGAATACTTTCAATGATATTATCGAAACATATAAAAAATCCTGCGCATTTGCATGAAAATAGACTTGTAAATCAACTTTGGTCCCCTCATACTCGATTAAGCTGACGCTAATTTTGGGGAACCAATTAGTGTATCGGAGGAAATCGGTTCGTAAATGTATCGAATCGGTTCGCATGAACTGTTTGGCAATGAGGAATCAGCGCAACTATGCTCGAAACTAAATGTTTTAAAATTAGCGAGAACAAAATGAGTATATATGGAATGTTTTTAGTAAAATTAAAAGAGAAAAGAGCCTATAGTACATATTGTGGTCAAGAAATATCAAAGAGTAATCACTTTAGTTATTTAGGATCAATAATTAAGTAATGATGGTGAGATTGAGGATGATGTTGTTTATCGAATCAAATCGAGATGGTTGAAATGGAGGAGTACTTGGGAGTTTTATGTGATCGTAGGATACCTATGAGGCTGAAGGTAAAATTCTATAGAACGGTTATAAGACCAACAATGCTTTATGGATCAAAATGTTGGACAATTAAAAACATGCATAAAAATGAGTGTAGGCTGAAAGGAGAATGTTACGATGGTCTTGTAGGTATGCGTTAAAAGATAGGATAAGAAATGAGTGTATCCATCATAAATTAGAGATTGCTTCTATTGAGGATAAAATGAGAGGGAATCGACTAAGGTGTTTTGGTCATGTCTGTGAGAGATCTCTTAATGCACATGAGAGATCTCTTAATGCTCGGTTAGGAAAAGTGATAATATTATAGCAAATGGGGCAAAGAGATCTAGAGGTTGACCTAAGAGAACTTGGTTAGAAGCAATTCTGAAGAATATGATAATGATTGACTTAACAAAGAAGATGGTAAAAATCGAGCGAAATGGAGGAATAGGATTCATGTTAGTGACCCCAATCATTGGGATAAAGGCTTTGTGGTGGTGGTGTTGTTGTTGTACTTCTCCACTGCAAAATGACATTCTTGGATGACAAGCTTGCATATCAGTAATATATATTTTAGTTTCTAATCCTCCTTTGAGTCAACTGCCTCAATGTTGTTTAACAGACTTTCTCATGCTTTGCTTTAATTGGTCTCGATACCATCATCTTATTATTTTTCTCTTATATAATCAGAAGATTGGTTTATCATCTAGAAGCTAGCTGTGTCTGTTAATGCTCATCGTAATATAAAATTTTCCATAAAGGAGAAGGTTCTGGATCCAAGCTTACGTGCTGTTTCAATTGCTGAAGAGTACCGACATGCAAGATTGGGTGCTCTAGAAGCAAAACAGAGAAAAGACAAGAAAAGTCAGGCCCATTTTGGTGATATTATTCAGAAGCTTAAGCAAGAAATGTCTTCTCTTGGTATTGTTCTTACTGCAGTTACCTTGCCCAGTCCCAGAACTTTTTCTTCCATGCTTCTAACATGCTCCTGAACCTATTCTTTGCAGGCATATCAGATGACATATTGTTATCAAGTTCGCAAGACGAGGTTCCTAATTTGAGTTTAGAAGAGATGTCATGTGAATCCATAATATCCTTTGAATCTGAACCGCTAGATACTGCAGTTAGTGTGGCAGATTTCACACCAATTGAGCAGGAACCTGACATGATTCATATGATCATTTTATTTCATTTCTTTGGTTCTTCAGTAATTTTGAGTATGATTGCTGATAATGTACGTGTGACTATGGAATTAGGGGTTGAGATGAATGATCGCTAAAAGCTATTATACTTTTCAACTTTTAGGTAATTCAAGTCAGTGCAATGTAGTTGTTATTTGTGCTGGATTTTGTTTGAGTATTTGAAGACTAATTGGATATGGTTAGTAGATATTTTGATTATTGCATTGTTCAGTTGTTTTTTTTTGAAATTATGAATAGCTACTGTCTAATGATGTGGAGAAATTGGTATCTTTACCGTTTCTTTATTTCATTTATTATTTGAGCTTGGAGCTTCTAAATAATAATTTTAACCTTGCAAATGCTTTCTACTTATCCTAGAGTTCTTTTTCATATTCAGTTTTATATTTGTTTGGGTAAACTAAAACATGATTCACTTTGTACTTCATGAAATTTTATATTTGTTAAACCATGAATATGAATTTTTTGTTATTATTTCTCAAGAAATTCTACACATACACAGGCTCAGACATCCATATCGTGACAATTCTAAAAGCTTGAAGTAGTTATCGTGACAATTCTAAAAGCTTGAAGTAGTTATCGTGACAATTCTAAAAGCTTGAAGTAGTTATCGTGACAATTCTAAAAGCTTGAAGTAGTTATCGTGACAATTCTAAAAGCTTGAAGTAGTTATCGTGACAATTCTAAAAGCTTGAAGTAGTTATCGTGACAATTCTAAAAGCTTGAAGTAGTTATCGTGACAATTCTAAAAGCTTGAAGTAGTTATCGTGACAATTCTAAAAGCTTGAAGTAGTTATCGTGACAATTCTAAAAGCTTGAAGTAGTTATCGTGACAATTCTAAAAGCTTGAAGTAGTTATCGTGACAATTCTAAAAGCTTGAAGTAGTTATCGTGACAATTCTAAAAGCTTGAAGTAGTTATCGTGACAATTCTAAAAGCTTGAAGTAGTTATCGTGACAATTCTAAAAGCTTGAAGTAGTTATCGTGACAATTCTAAAAGCTTGAAGTAGTTATCGTGACAATTCTAAAAGCTTGAAGTAGTTATCGTGACAATTCTAAAAGCTTGAAGTAGTTATCGTGACAATTCTAAAAGCTTGAAGTAGTTATCGTGACAATTCTAAAAGCTTGAAGTAGTTATCGTGACAATTCTAAAAGCTTGAAGTAGTTATCGTGACAATTCTAAAAGCTTGAAGTAGTTATCGTGACAATTCTAAAAGCTTGAAGTAGTTATCGTGACAATTCTAAAAGCTTGAAGTAGTTATCGTGACAATTCTAGGAAGTAAACAGCGTCTTTACCCTCCTAAATGTTATGTTGAGCTGGGTCGTTCTCTGGTCTAAATCAGTTTGTTTTCAATTACATTGTAGGAGGGAGCCACATTTGAAGCTGCTCTGGATTGGTTATGTTTGAACATTCCTGGAAACGAGCTTCCTCTGAAGTTCTCTACTGGGGCTACTTCATCAGCACCGAAGGTATATTCCCAGGTTCATTGCTTCCATACCTGTAATGCTAATTCTATTATCTAGAGTTTCAAACTATGAGTGGTATAGCTGCATTAAGCTCAAGGTTTCCAGGAAATAAAAGCTTGATATGGGCTTGCAGTTGTACAACCACATGAATAACTAACCTCATATTGAAAAAACTCACTTTAGTAACTATAAGTGGATGGATATGTTTGAGGTTTCACGGAAAAATGTATTTAAAATTTATCTTTTGTATATCTTACTATATATTCTTGAATTTCTTCATTATTCTGTAGTTGTACTAATAATTTCTAACTAAAACAGTTGTTTTATTGGGTTCCTCTATATGCTTAAGGATGTCTACTTTTTGTTCATAAGAATAAATAAATTTCAAAATTTGAACTATATATTCATGCATTTTTTTTTTAAATGAGCAGAAAGATCCATTAAGATCATATCAACTGCTCGGGCAGATTGGGCTCCTCCTCAACTTTCTCATGATGCAGTGAAGGAAGAATTGCCTAGAACATCTGTCAAAATTAAAAAGAAAAATGATGAGTCGTCTCTAGATTTTGATAAGTCCTCACAAGCAGATTGGATTCGTCAATACTTGGAGCAACAGGCAGAACAAGATGCAGAGCAAGAGGAAATAGATCAGCAGGAAAAGGTACTTGATCAGCAGTAACCGTGTCAAACTATCGGGTTTTTCTTGGTGTATAGTCAATGAATAATGTTCTTACAAGGAAGACTGTTCCAAACTACCTTCCTCCCAACCTCTCCTTCCTAATTGGGCTTCAATGTCCTTCAACGAAATAATTTCCGCAAATTATGCTTGGTTATACCATTTTCTTTGAGTACACACACACACACACACACACACACACACTATTCATTATTTCAAAATTTCTCATATCGGGGGACGTCGAGGTAGTGCTAATGCTAGCAGCCTGTTACGCTTGGTCTTCAGGTCTTGATTTCAGGGCACAACTGATCCACGGGTTTTTGGAGTTAGTACTAGTTGGGCCTTATAGTACTCATTATGAGACAGATGTGTGTCCCCTTGTGAATCTAGTTTCCTATAGTTCAGTTCACTCATTAAAGTATCACATTTTACTTGTCTTATCTTAGCTGTAGGACCAATTCAAGCCAACGTCAAACTCTGGAAATTCCACAATTCTCATGCTTATTGACACCAGATTACTAAGTTTTACCTTGATCCTGACTAGTTTTTAAAGTTAAAAAATATAATAGTCATAGCTAATGAAGGATAGATACATTTTTCGAAAGTTTAGGGACCCAAAGGTCCTGCTGACTTGGCTGAACCTTTTTTTCCTGATCTTATTTACAATAGAGGCCTCACTCATAGTCATAGTTATAGTTAGGTTCAAGTTACGGACAGAAGAGGATGACTTCTTTTCAATGAGATGGTTCTAGAGGAAAGGCAATCAAATACAATATTCAAAGATCTACCTATATAGTAACTCTTTATTGTTAACTTGGCCTTTGTACCTAGCTATATGAATTGTGATTTTGCTATTTTGCCCTAGTGAATTTTCATGGTCGACTTCTCCACTGCAAGATAGCATTAGTTGACGAGACTAGAGAAGGGATAATTTCTAAGGTAGAGAAGTGGAGACAAGCTCTCGAAACCATAGTTACATGGTTCGCAGTATGTAGTGGGTCGTCGTAAAAATTCGGGTACGTAATTCGAGACTTTGAAATTTTGGATTCGACGGGGGTACCTTGCCCGATCATAAGTTCGATATAGCATCTGATGTAATTTTTTTGATGCGCTTATCATTTTCAAAGTGCATAGTAGAAAATTAGAAACTATAAAACTAATTATGCATTTCAATATTTTTCATATAAAATACTTCAATACTTCATTTTATAGTTTCGAATACATAAAACTAAAACCGGTAAATATTAGACTGACCTCTTAATAATTTTTTCCTATTTTGCAACTTTCGACCCTTAACATCAGTCGCCTTTTGCTAATTCGAGTCCAAACAATTCCATCTAAGCTCCTTCTCTTCTCTTCTTCTTTTTAGGAGTTATGTTTTTAGAAGTTCATTCTCTATTTCAAGAATGTCCTATGCATATCTAGTCAATTCTTTTTTCTTTTTCGTTCTTTAGAGTTCATTTTAAAATTTTTTTCTTTTCACATAGTTTTTATTGAGATGGTCATTTCATTTCATGTTTTATTAACATAGCTATTTTGTAAGTTGCAATAAAGTCATTCACTCATATTGATAATTTATTGTCTTGTCTCAATATATATTTGATTAAAGAAATAGTGATCTAGAATTAGTTATTAACTTTGGATAACTTCCACTTACTAAACGAATACTTTCAATGATATTATCGAAACATATAAAAAAAATCCTTGCGCATTTGCATGAAAATAGACTTGTAAATCAACTTTGGTCCCCTCATACTCAGTAAGCGGTACGCTAATTTTGGGGAACCAATTCGTGTATCGGAGGAAATCGGTTCGTAAATGTATCGGGAATCGGTTCGCATGAACTGTTTGACAGCAGGGAATCGCGCAACTATGCTCGAAACTAAATGTTTTAAAATTAGCAGAACAAAATGAGTATATATGGAATGTTTTTTTAGTAAAATTAAAAAGAGAAAAGAGCCTATAGTACATATTGACGGTCAAGAAATATCAAAGAGTAATCACTTTAGTTATTTAGGATCAATAATTCGTAATGATGGTGAGATTGAGGATGATGTTGTTTATCGAATCAAATCGAGATGGTTGAAATGGAGGAGTACTTCAGGAGTTTTATGTGATCGTAGGATACCTATGAGACTGAAGGTAAAATTCTATAGGACGGTTATAAGACCAACAATGCTTTATGGATCAAAATATTGGACAATTAAAAACATGCATAAAAATGAGTGTAGCTGAAAGGAGAATGTTACGATGGTCTTGTAGGTATGCGTTAAAAGATAGGATAAGAAATGAGTGTATCCATCGCAAATTAGAGATTGCTTCTATTGAGGATAAAATGAGAGGGAATCGACTAAGGTGTTTTGGTCATGTCTGTGAGAGATCTCTTAATGCACATGAGAGATCTCTTAATGCTCGTTAGGAAAAGTGATAATATTATAGCAAATGGGGCAAAGAGATCTAGAGGTTGACCTAAGAGAACTTGGTTAGAAGCAATTCTGAAGAATATGATAATGATTGACTTAACAAAGAAGATGGTAAAAATCGAGCGAAATGGAGGAATAGGATTCATGTTAGTGACCCCAATCATTGGGATAAAGGCTTTGTGGTGGTGGTGTTGTTGTTGTACTTCTCCACTGCAAAATGACATTCTTGGATGACAAGCTTGCATATCAGTAATATATATTTTAGTTTCTAATCCTCCTTTGAGTCAACTGCCTCAATGTTGTTTAACAGACTTTCTCATGCTTTGCTTTAATTGGTCTCGATACCATCATCTTATTATTTTTCTCTTATATAATCAGAAGATTGGTTTATCATCTAGAAGCTAGCTGTGTCTGTTAATGCTCATCGTAATATAAAATTTTCCATAAAGGAGAAGGTTCTGGATCCAAGCTTACGTGCTGTTTCAATTGCTGAAGAGTACCGACATGCAAGATTGGGTGCTCTAGAAGCAAAACAGAGAAAAGACAAGAAAAGTCAGGCCCATTTTGGTGATATTATTCAGAAGCTTAAGCAAGAAATGTCTTCTCTTGGTATTGTTCTTACTGCAGTTACCTTGCCCAGTCCCAGAACTTTTTCTTCCATGCTTCTAACATGCTCCTGAACCTATTCTTTGCAGGCATATCAGATGACATATTGTTATCAAGTTCGCAAGACGAGGTTCCTAATTTGAGTTTAGAAGAGATGTCATGTGAATCCATAATATCCTTTGAATCTGAACCGCTAGATACTGCAGTTAGTGTGGCAGATTTCACACCAATTGAGCAGGAACCTGAAGTGACTTCATCTGTTGATGAAAAATCCATCTCTAAAAACACCGATAACTCTGATAATGGGGAAAAGAAAGGAGAACAGGAGGTTCTAGAACTTGATAATCTATTTTCTGAAGATTCTTCTGTTGTTGAATTGCCCCCTGAAGTATTGAAGCAACAAAAGAAAGAAAAAGTTTCACAATTTGCATTGGGTCGTACTTTAGTGAACATTGATGACATATGGAAAAAGGTAGATGGTATCACATTTCATTTATCCATAGCACTTTCTAGTCGTTGCACCCATATTATCTTTGTTCTTTTAGTTATAGCATTTAACGTGTAATCCAAATACTTCTCTTGGTGTCAGGGGATTCTAGAAGTGCTCCTAAAGCCTCCCTTCAGAAAATCTGCCAGAGGCTAGGATGGGAAGCACCAAAGTATGCTAAATTGTTTGAAAAAGAGAACCCATTTCTTTACTCTGTTAGTATGCTACGTACTGCTACTGGGAGAGGCAAGAGTCGAAAGGCTGGAGGCCTGATTACCCTCCAGCTCCCTGAACAAGATGATGTATTTGAGTCTGTTGAGGTATTTATCCTCATATTCTGCAACAGTTCTGTGTATGTTCTAACAGCACTGTAATCGTGATAAATGCAAGTTTGCACCTGCTGAAGTAGGCAAAGTCAGTAGAAGCAATAATTATATGTCTTTTTCTGCTTCTATCAGGCATATTTCTGTATTCTCTAGTTATTTTAATTTGGTATTTGATTTACAAAGTAACTTCAAATTATTTTAGAACTTCTCCTCATTGAATTGGGAATTGAAAGGCTCCATGACACATTTAATACAGTGGACTTTGTAGCACTTTCTTTTTAATCAATGATTTCTACCATGATTTCCGTCCATTTGTTGTTGTGATACAGTCATACTCAGACTCTGTGGTTGTAAATTGTAATAGTAGAGGTAGGGAAGTGATTATGTGGAACTGGGGAAGATGCTAATGAACCTCTGTGGACAAGAGCACACAGTTCTATTTCTCATGCTTTGCACTCTACACTTTTCTTGTAATAAAGCAGAAAGGAATGGCTTAATTGTTTTAACAATGAATGAAATTTGTATCAACATCGTCTGGCTGTCTGTATTTCTCTGCAGGAAGGACAAAATAAATTAGCAGCTTTTGCTCTTTATCAACTGTTTCCTGATCTGCCACTTTGTCAAATGCTTAAGGAGCCATATGCTTCTTTTGTGGAAAAATGGCAAGAAGGTGAAGAGACTAAAATTTATCTGATTAGTCGTCTGTTCTTGGATATTTTTATTCATTTGACTATTTAAACTTTGTCTAAGGATACAGATTATTTTTCTCTCTAATTTGGGCAAACAGACGAATTCTCTACCACAACGGAAGAAAGTGAGGATATTCGCAGAGCAGGTTTTGTAGATTCTTTGTTAGATTCTGGTTCTTCTCAGGAAGTGGCTGCTGTGGATGTTAGAAATGCCTATGTTGGTGGAAGCCTTGCAGAGTCAAAGAACAGAGAATTGAATTCTGATTCGTGCTAAAAATCTGAAGGTACACTCTCCAAATACGGGTACCTCTATATCTGTTGCTTTTTATCACTACAAGTTATAGATGTTATATATAATAATTGACATGTCTGTTATTATCTTTTCCTTTTAACATTGTTATCATTTCGCTGAGTTTTGATACCGTAAATTGGCAAATCAATACTTAACACTCAGAGAGCTAAAATTATACTGCAAATAACTATTCTTTTGTTATAATGGCTGTAAATTTATGACTAGGGATAAGCCTGAAGTGAAATCGAGACTCAATAAGAGAGGAAGCTGTAAAAGCTAGTGATAGCAAGGATTTTAGGAAGTGCTAAAAGCTATAGTTTAGGGAACCAAAGCATAAATTTTACTTGTTTGATGTGGATCAGTGGATATCTTATGGTTGTGCAACTTGTACTGTATACTACCACAGGGGGTATGATATCCAATTTAGAGCTACATATAGCAATTTATTACAACCTATAGTATCGTTGAGGAATAGTTTTAGTCTATGTTATTTTAGTCTATGTTACATGGGTACTTCTATTAGGAAGCCGTTACCGTACCTGACATGTACCCGCACTCCATACCCAAACATCTTGGACACTTCTTGAATGTATGCATATGTTTATTCGGCCTATACTCAATTATATAATACATGGTTTAATTTAAAACACTTGTGTGCTTCTTAGATGTATATTCTACACTTCACATCTATTCCTTATATATAGATCTTATGTAAATGAAAAAATAATATTGATCTTATGTAAATTATTAATTTTAATGCATATAAATATACATAACATGCATATATATTGCCGTGTCCCCGTACCTTACCTTTTACAAATTTGCCGTGTCCTGTACCTGTACCTGTGCCCATGCAAGTCATACACACACACACACACACACACACACAAAAACACACACACACACATATGATATGCAATCTTTACGGCTCAAATAGATTTTAGATAAATCCAAAAAGATAGGACCTTATATGCTTGTACTGAATAAAAGATCCTAGAAGAACAACTAGTATCAACACAATTAAAACCTACAATATAGTGCAAGGGATAGTACATGTGACTGAGGCTGCATGTCAGCTATGAAACTATAATCCCCATAATCATCATATTCAAGAAGAAATTAACTTTGAATCTAATAAAATGATTAGAAATTTTACCTGCAATGATAAGAATCATATATTCAGAATCAATGGATCGTTTAGTCAAGCCTAGTTCTTCAGCTTAATCACTAGATTCTTGCGAAAATCTGAAACTAGTTACTTTTAATGAAGAAAAACAGATAAAACTAAGGTGCCGATGGTTTTGGGTTGTTTAGGGTTCATATTTGGGATGTTGGACTGAAATATGAATGGAAAAGGAGGATGTTAGGTCTATCTTGTAGTAGGAAAACCATAATTGTTGTCGAAACAGCTGCAGAAACAATAAACAGGAGCAACAACAATGCATATGCACCAGTAACAGGTGGCAACAACAGTGAACAATTTTTGGGAAGGTTTAGGGATAAATATGGAGGTTAGGGTGTGGGTGGGAATGAGATGAAGGGGCGGAAACAATAGATGCCGAATATTTTGTTGGAGTTTTAGGTTATTTTATCACCAGGAAATCCTACATCCTCAATTTAATCGTAGATTCTCACTATGATCTTGAACTAGAAACTTTGTGCAGATAACTGATAAAAAACAGGTCTTTATGGCTGCGGGGTTGTTTAGAGTTCATAATTTTGCATGTTGGACTGAAGTGTGAAGGGAAGAGGTGGGCATTAGGAGACTTCTGTGGTAGCACAACAATAATAGTGGTCAAAACAGCTGCAAAAACATAAACAGGAGGAACAACAATGCAGACACAACAATAACAGGTGGCAACAGCAATGGAACAAGTTTTGGGGCTAAGGTTTAGGGATAATTATGGGTGGTTAGGTTGTGGATGGAGATGAGATGAAAAGGACAGCAAAAATAGATGAACCTGGTGTTTAGATTGGTATTGCACTAAGGAATCAATTCGTATGCAATCCATCATTAAAAGCATATTCTGAAATAACCAATCAATTAACTAAAGAAAAATTACAATGATATAAATTTAGAGGTCCAAGGCATCCAAGTTTAAGCAGAACTAATTACTAATCCTAGCTAAACTAGGATATCAAGCAAACTAAATTTCTAAAATCCTAATTCTGACTTAAATTGGGCAGGATTAAGTAAAACAAGTTGCCTTTTGCTAATTCGAGTCCAAACAATTCCATCTAAGCTCCTTCTCTTCTCTTCTTCTCGAAAGTTGTTTTTTAGAAGTTCATTCTCTATTTCAAGAATGTCCTATGCATATCTAGTCAATTCTTTTTCTTTTTTCTGTTCTTTAGAGTTCATTTTAAAATTTTTTTCTTTTCACATAGTTTTTATTGAGATGGTCATTTCATTTCATGTTTTATTAACATAGCTATTTTGTAAGTTGCAATAAAGTCATTCACTCATATTGATAATTTATTGTCTTGTCTCAATATATATTTCAGTTAAAGAAATAGTGATCTAGAATTAGTTATTAACTTTGGATAACTTCCACTTACTAAACGAATACTTTCAATGATATTATCGAAACATATAAAAAAAATCCTTGCGCATTTGCATGAAAATAGACTTGTAAATCAACTTTGGTCCCCTCATACTCGAAGCTGCACGCTATTTTTGGACCAACCAGTGTATCGGAGGAAATCGGTTCAGTAAATGTATCGGGAATCGGTTCGCATGAACTGCTTGACAACAGGAATCGCGCAACTATGCTCGAAACTAAATGTTTTAAAATTAGCAGAACAAAATGAGTATATATGGAATGTTTTTTTAGTAAAATTAAAAAGAGAAAAGAGCCTATAGTACATATTGACGGTCAAGAAATATCAAAGAGTAATCACTTTAGTTATTTAGGATCAATAATTCGTAATGATGGTGAGATTGAGGATGATGTTGTTTATCGAATCAAATCGAGATGGTTGAAATGGAGGAGTACTTCAGGAGTTTTATGTGATCGTAGGATACCTATGAGACTGAAGGTAAAATTCTATAGAACGGTTATAAGACCAACAATGCTTTATGGATCAAAATGTTGGACAATTAAAAAACATGCGCAAAAAATGAGTGTAGCTGAAAGGAGAATGTTACGATGGTCTTGTAGGTATGCGTTAAAAGATAGGATAAGAAATGAGTGTATCCATCGCAAATTAGAGATTGCTTCTATTGAGGATAAAATGAGAGGGAATCGACTAAGGTGTTTTGGTCATGTACGGCAGAGATCTCTTAATGCACAACAGAGATCTCTTAATGCTCTGGTTAGGAAAAGTGATAATATTATAGCAAATGGGGCAAAGAGATCTAGAGGTTGACCTAAGAGAACTTGGTTAGAAGCAATTACGAAGAATATGATAATGATTGACTTAACAAAGAAGATGGTAAAAAATCGAACGAAATGGAGGAATAGGATTCATGTTAGCTGACCCCAATCATTGGGATAAAGGCTTTGTGGTGGTGGTGTTGTTGTTGTACTTCTCCACTGCAAAATGACATTCTTGGATGACAAGCTTGCATATCAGTAATATATATTTTAGTTTCTAATCCTCCTTTGAGTCAACTGCCTCAATGTTGTTTAACAGACTTTCTCATGCTTTGCTTTAATTGGTCTCGATACCATCATCTTATTATTTTTCTCTTATATAATCAGAAGATTGGTTTATCATCTAGAAGCTAGCTGTGTCTGTTAATGCTCATCGTAATATAAAATTTTCCATAAAGGAGAAGGTTCTGGATCCAAGCTTACGTGCTGTTTCAATTGCTGAAGAGTACCGACATGCAAGATTGGGTGCTCTAGAAGCAAAACAGAGAAAAGACAAGAAAAGTCAGGCCCATTTTGGTGATATTATTCAGAAGCTTAAGCAAGAAATGTCTTCTCTTGGTATTGTTCTTACTGCAGTTACCTTGCCCAGTCCCAGAACTTTTTCTTCCATGCTTCTAACATGCTCCTGAACCTATTCTTTGCAGGCATATCAGATGACATATTGTTATCAAGTTCGCAAGACGAGGTTCCTAATTTGAGTTTAGAAGAGATGTCATGTGAATCCATAATATCCTTTGAATCTGAACCGCTAGATACTGCAGTTAGTGTGGCAGATTTCACACCAATTGAGCAGGAACCTGAAGTGACTTCATCTGTTGATGAAAAATCCATCTCTAAAAACACCGATAACTCTGATAATGGGGAAAAGAAAGGAGAACAGGAGGTTCTAGAACTTGATAATCTATTTTCTGAAGATTCTTCTGTTGTTGAATTGCCCCCTGAAGTATTGAAGCAACAAAAGAAAGAAAAAGTTTCACAATTTGCATTGGGTCGTACTTTAGTGAACATTGATGACATATGGAAAAAGGTTGATGGTATCACATTTCATTTATCCATAGCACTTTCTAGTCGTTGCACCCATATTATCTTTGTTCTTTTAGTTATAGCATTTAACCGTGTAATCCAAATACTTCTCTTGGTGTCAGGGGGATTCTAGAAGTGCTCCTAAAGCCTCCCTTCAGAAAATCTGCCAGAGGCTAGGATGGGAAGCACCAAAGTATACTAAATTGTTTGAAAAAGAGAACCCATTTCTTTACTCTGTTAGTATGCTACGTACTGCTACTGGGAGAGGCAAGAGTCGAAAGGCTGGAGGCCTGATTACCCTCCAGCTCCCTGAACAAGATGATGTATTTGAGTCTGTTGAGGTATTTATCCTCATATTCTGCAACAGTTCTGTGTATGTTCTAACAGCACTGTAATGTGATAAATGCAAGTTTGCACCTGCTGAAGTAGGCAAAGTCAGTAGAAGCAATAATTATATGTCTTTTTCTGCTTCTATCAGGCATATTTCTGTATTCTCCTAGTTATTTTAATTTGGTATTTGATTTCAAAGTAACTTCAAATTATTTTAGAACTTCTCCTCATTGAATTGGGAATTGAAAGGCTCCATGACACATTTAATACAGTGGACTTTGTAGCACTTTCTTTTTAATCAATGATTTCTACCATGATTTCCGTCCATTTGTTGTTGTGATACAGTCATACTCAGACTCTGTGGTTGTAAATTGTAATAGTAGAGGTAGGGAAGTGATTATGTGGAACTGGGGAAGATGCTAATGAACCTCTGTGGACAAGAGCACACAGTTCTATTTCTCATGCTTTGCACTCTACACTTTTCTTGTAATAAAGCAGAAAGGAATGGCTTAATTGTTTTAACAATGAATGAAATTTGTATCAACATCGTCTGGCTGTCTGTATTTCTCTGCAGGAAGGACAAAATAAATTAGCAGCTTTTGCTCTTTATCAACTGTTTCCTGATCTGCCACTTTGTCAAATGCTTAAGGAGCCATATGCTTCTTTTGTGGAAAAATGGCAAGAAGGTGAAGAGACTAAAATTTATCTGATTAGTCGTCTGTTCTTGGATATTTTTATTCATTTGACTATTTAAACTTTGTCTAAGGATACAGATTATTTTTCTCTCTAATTTGGGCAAACAGACGAATTCTCTACCACAACGGAAGAAAGTGAGGATATTCGCAGAGCAGGTTTTGTAGATTCTTTGTTAGATTCTGGTTCTTCTCAGGAAGTGGCTGCTGTGGATGTTAGAAATGCCTATGTTGGTGGAAGCCTTGAAGAGTCAAAGAACAGAGAATTGAATTCTGATTCTCGTGCTAAAAAATCTGAAGGTACACTCTCCAAATACGGGTACCTCTATATCTGTTGCTTTTATCACTACAAGTTATAGATGTTATATATAATAATTGACATGTCTGTTATTATCTTTGCTTTTAACATTGTTATCATTTCGCTGAGTTTTGATACCGTGAATTGGCAAATCAATACTTAACACTCAGAGAGCTAAAATTATACTGCAAATAACTATTCTTTGTTATAATTGGCTGTAAATTTATGACTAGGGATAAGTCTGAAGTTAAATCGAGACTCAATAAGAGAGGAAGCTGTAAAAGCTAGTGATAGCAAGGATTTTAGGAAGTGCTAAAAGCTATAGTTTAGGGAACCAAAGCATAAATTTTACTTGTTTGATGTGGATCAGTGGATATCTTATGGTTGTGCAACT
Source organism: Asparagus setaceus (assembly GCA_012295165.1). Lineage (NCBI taxonomy): Eukaryota > Viridiplantae > Streptophyta > Magnoliopsida > Asparagales > Asparagaceae > Asparagus > Asparagus setaceus. Next base: position 26,609,478 of record CM022707.1, read on the forward strand.
TGTACTGTATACTACCACAGGGGGTATGATATCCAATTTAGAGCTACATATAGCAATTTATTACAACCTATAGTATCGTTGAGGAATAGTTTTAGTCTATGTTATTTTAGTCTATGTTACATGGGTACTTCTATTAGGAAGCCGTTACCGCACCTGACATGTACCCGCACCCATACCCAAACATCTTGGACACTTCTTGAATATATGCATATGTTTATTCGGGCCTATACTCAATTATATAATACATGGTTTAATTTAAAACACTTGTGTGCTTCTTAGATGTATATTCTACACTTCACATCTATTCCTTATATATAGATCTTATGTAAATGAAAAAATAATATTGATCTTATGTAAATTATTAATTTTAATGCATATAAATATACATAACATGCATATATATAGCCGTGTCCCCGTACCTTACCTTTTACAAATTTGCCGTGTCCTGTACCTGTACCTGTGCCCATGCAAGTCATACACACACACACACACACATATGATATGCAATCTTTACGGCTCAAATAGATTTTAGATAAATCCAAAAAGATAGGACCTTATATGCTTGTACTGAATAAAAGATCCTAGAAGAACAACTAGTATCAACACAATTAAAACCTACAATATAGTGCAAGGGATAGTACATGTGACTGAGGCTGCATGTCAGCTATGAAACTATAATCCCCATAATCATCATATTCAAGAAGAAATTAACTTTGAATCTAATAAAATGATTAGAAATTTTACTTGCAATGATAAGAATCATATATTCAGAATCAATGGATCTTTTAGTCAAGCCTAGTTCTTCAGCTTAATCACTAGATTCTTGCGAAAATCTGAAACTAGTTACTTTTAATGAAGAAAAACAGATAAAACTAAGGTGCCGATGGTTTTGGGTTGTTTAGGGTTCATATTTGGGATGTTGGACTGAAATATGAATGGAAAAGGAGGATGTTAGGTCTATCTTGTAGTAGGAAAACCATAATTGTTGTGAAACAGCTGCAGAAACAATAAACAGGAGCAACAACAATGCATATGCACCAGTAACAGGTGGCAACAACAGTGAACAATTTTTGGGAAGGTTTAGGGATAAATATGGAGGTTAGGGTGTGGGTGGGAATGAGATGAAGGGGCGGAAACAATAGATGCCGAATATTTTGTTGGAGTTTTAGGTTATTTTATCACCAGGAAATCCTACATCCTCAATTTAATCAGATTCTCACTATGATCTTGAACTAGAAACTTTGTGCAGATAACTGATAAAAACAGGTCTTTATGGCTCGGGGTTGTTTAGAGTTCATAATTTTGCATGTTGGACTGAAGTGTGAAGGGAAGAGGTGGGCATTAGGAGACTTCTGTAGCACAACAATAATAGTGGTCAAAACAGCTGCAAAAACATAAACAGGAGGAACAACAATGCAGACACAACAATAACAGGTGGCAACAGCAATGGAACAAGTTTTGGGGCTAAGGTTTAGGGATAATTATGGGTGGTTAGGTTGTGGATGGAGATGAGATGAAAAGGACAGCAAAAATAGATGAACCTGGTGTTTAGATTGGTATTGCACTAAGGAATCAATTCGTATGCAATCCATCATTAAAAGCATATTCTGAAATAACCAATCAATTAACTAAAGAAAAATTACAATGATATAAATTTAGAGGTCCAAGGCATCCAAGTTTAAGCAGAACTAATTACTAATCCTAGCTAAACTAGGATATCAAGCAAACTAAATTTCTAAAATCCTAATTCTGACTTAAATTGGGCAGGATTCGTAAAACAAGTTAAAATCTCTAAAGTAAATCAATTCCAATTCTGATCAAACTAATTTTTCTCGGTCCTAATTAACCTAGGATTTCTTTGGTGATTCCCTTTCCCCGGCTTTGAAAAATTCTTTGGTGATAAGCGCCAAATAAATGTATATGACTCACTCGTTCTCTTCATCTTGACACATCAAGTACAATCTGCATTTGTCTCCACTTCAACACAACAAGTGGCTAGTACCCCTTCTATGAACTCAATCTTATCATCGAAAATCCTTGATTTCATCTGAAAGATATCTCACTCGTAGTAGTTGTGAAAAAGGTGAAATGCAATCCTTTGCTACTCAGTTGACGTAGATGGTAAGAAATCTGAGATAGTAGATGGGTAAAGAAATGGCTCATGGTTAGGTACTGACTCCTTCAGATTAAAAGCAAGATTGATTCAGATCTTTTGGGATATCTTGCTCATAATCATTTGAACTAGTTCTTCTAAGGGTTTGTCTGACACGTGCAATTCGTTTGTTCAGGGGATATCTTCTCAGGTCAAACTCACACTATTATCTTATCATTAATGTTTAATTCTTATATCCTCCTATGTTGGTCTACTGGTTTGCATATTTTCACTATTTTCTTTTGCATATTTTTTTCAAGTTCGCAAGACGAGGTTCCTAATTTGAGTTTAGAAGAGATGTCATGTGAATCCATAATATCCTTTGAATCTGAACCGCTAGATACTGCAGTTAGTGTGGCAGATTTCACACCAATTGAGCAGGAACCTGAAGTGACTTCATCTGTTGATGAAAAATCCATCTCTAAAACACCGATAACTCTGATAATGGGGAAAAGAAAGGAGAACAGGAGGTTCTAGAACTTGATAATCTATTTTCTGAAGATTCTTCTGTTGTTGAATTGCCCCCTGAAGTATTGAAGCAACAAAAGAAAGAAAAAGTTTCACAATTTGCATTGGGTCGTACTTTAGTGAACATTGATGACATATGGAAAAAGGTTGATGGTATCACATTTCATTTATCCATAGCACTTTCTAGTCGTTGCACCCATATTATCTTTGTTCTTTTAGTTATAGCATTTAACCGTGTAATCCAAATACTTCTCTTGGTGTCAGGGGGATTCTAGAAGTGCTCCTAAAGCCTCCCTTCAGAAAATCTGCCAGAGGCTAGGATGGGAAGCACCAAAGTATGCTAAATTGTTTGAAAAAGAGAACCCATTTCTTTACTCTGTTAGTATACTACGTACTGCTACTGGGAGAGGCAAGAGTCGAAAGGCTGGAGGCCTGATTACCCTCCAGCTCCCTGAACAAGATGATGTATTTGAGTCTGTTGAGGTATTTATCCTCATATTCTGCAACAGTTCTGTGTATGTTCTAACAGCACTGTAATGCGTGATAAATGCAAGTTTGCACCTGCTGAAGTAGGCAAAGTCAGTAGAAGCAATAATTATATGTCTTTTTTCTGCTTCTATCAGGCATATTTCTGTATTCTTCTAGTTATTTTAATTTGGTATTTGATTTCGCAAAGTAACTTCAAATTATTTTAGAACTTCTCCTCATTGAATTGGGAATTGAAAGGCTCCATGACACATTTAATACAGTGGACTTTGTAGCACTTTCTTTTTAATCAATGATTTCTACCATGATTTCCGTCCATTTGTTGTTGTGATACAGTCATACTCAGACTCTGTGGTTGTAAATTGTAATAGTAGAGGTAGGGAAGTGATTATGTGGAACTGGGGAAGATGCTAATGAACCTCTGTGGACAAGAGCACACAGTTCTATTTCTCATGCTTTGCACTCTACACTTTTCTTGTAATAAAGCAGAAAGGAATGGCTTAATTGTTTTAACAATGAATGAAATTTGTATCAACATCGTCTGGCTGTCTGTATTTCTCTGCAGGAAGGACAAAATAAATTAGCAGCTTTTGCTCTTTATCAACTGTTTCCTGATCTGCCACTTTGTCAAATGCTTAAGGAGCCATATGCTTCTTTTGTGGAAAAATGGCAAGAAGGTGAAGAGACTAAAATTTATCTGATTAGTCGTCTGTTCTTGGATATTTTTATTCATTTGACTATTTAAACTTTGTCTAAGGATACAGATTATTTTTCTCTCTAATTTGGGCAAACAGGCGAATTCTCTACCACAACGGAAGAAAGTGAGGATATTCGCAGAGCAGGTTTTGTAGATTCTTTGTTAGATTCTGGTTCTTCTCAGGAAGTGGCTGCTGTGGATGTTAGAAATGCCTATGTTGGTGGAAGCCTTGAAGAGTCAAAGAACAGAGAATTGAATTCTGATTCTCGTGCTAAAAAATCTGAAGGTACACTCTCCAAATACGGGTACCTCTATATCTGTTGCTTTTTATCACTACAAGTTATAGATGTTATATATAATAATTGACATGTCTGTTATTATCTTTTCCTTTAACATTGTTATCATTTCGCTGAGTTTTGATACCGTAAATTGGCAAATCAATACTTAACACTCAGAGAGCTAAAATTATACTGCAAATAACTATTCTTTTGTTATACGTGGCTGTAAATTTATGACTAGGGATAAGCCTGAAGTGAAATCGGAGACTCAATAAGAGAGGAAGCTGTAAAAAGCTAGTGATAGCAAGGATTTTAGGAAGTGCTAAAAAGCTATAGTTTAGGGAACCAAAGCATAAATTTTTACTTGTTTGATGTGGATCAGTGGATATCTTATGGTTGTGCAACTTGTACTGTATACTACCACAGGGGGGTATGATATCCAATTTAGAGCTACATATAGCAATTTATTACAACCTATAGTATCGTTGAGGAATAGTTTTAGTCTATGTTATTTTAGTCTATGTTACATGGGTACTTCTATTAGGAAGCCGTTACCGTACCTGACATGTACCCGTACCCATACCCAAACATCTTGGACACTTCTTGAATATATGCATATGTTTATTCGGGCCTATACTCAATTATATAATACATGGTTTAATTTAAAACACTTGTGTGCTTCTTAGATGTATATTCTACACTTCACATCTATTCCTTATATATAGATCTTATGTAAATGAAAAAATAATATTGATCTTATGTAAATTATTAATTTTAATGCATATAAATATACATAACATGCATATATATTGCCGTGTCCCCGTACCTTACCTTTTACAAATTTGCCGTGTCCTGTACCTGTACCTGTGCCCATGCAAGTCATACACACACACACACACACACACACACACACAAAACACACACACACATATGATATGCAATCTTCTGGCTCAAATAGATTTTAGATAAATCCAAAAGATAGGACCTTATATGCTTGTACTGAATAAAAGATCCTAGAAGAACAACTAGTATCAACACAATTAAAACCTACAATATAGTGCAAGGGATAGTACATGTGACTGAGGCTGCATGTCAGCTATGAAACTATAATCCCCATAATCATCATATTCAAGAAGAAATTAACTTTGAATCTAATAAAATGATTAGAAATTTTACTTGCAATGATAAGAATCATATATTCAGAATCAATGGATCTTTTAGTCAAGCCTAGTTCTTCAGCTTAATCACTAGATTCTTGCGAAAATCTGAAACTAGTTACTTTTAATGAAGAAAAACAGATAAAACTAAGGTGCCGATGGTTTTGGGTTGTTTAGGGTTCATATTTGGGATGTTGGACTGAAATATGAATGGAAAAGGAGGATGTTAGGTCTATCTTGTAGTAGGAAAACCATAATTGTTGTCGAAACAGCTGCAGAAACAATAAACAGGAGCAACAACAATGCATATGCACCAGTAACAGGTGGCAACAGCAATGGAACAAGTTTTGGGGCTAAGGTTTAGGGATAAATATGGAGGTTAGGGTGTGGGTGGGAATGAGATGAAGGGGGAAACAATAGATGCGAATATTTTGTTGGAGTTTTAGGTTATTTTATCACCAGGAAATCCTACATCCTCAATTTAATCGTAGATTCTCACTATGATCTTGAACTAGAAACTTTGTGCAGATAACTGATAAAAAAACAGGTCTTTTATGGCTGCGGGGTTGTTTAGAGTTCGTAATTTTGCATGTTGGACTGAAGTGTGAAGGGAAGAGGTGGGCATTAGGAGACTTCTGCGGTAGCACAACAATAATAGTGGTCAAAACAGCTGCAAAAACATAAACAGGAGGAACAACAATGCAGACACAACAATAACAGGTGGCAACAGCAATGGAACAAGTTTTGGGGCTAAGGTTTAGGGATAATTATGGGTGGTTAGGTTGTGGATGGAGATGAGATGAAAAGGACAGCAAAATAGATGAACCTGGTGTTTAGATTGGTATTGCACTAAGGAATCAATTAGTATGCAATCCATCATTAAAAGCATATTCTGAAATAACCAATCAATTAAGTAAAGAAAAATTACAATGATATAAATTTAGAGGTCCAAGGCATCCAAGTTTAAGCAGAACTAATTACTAATCCTAGCTAAACTAGGATATCAAGCAAACTAAATTTCTAAAATCCTAATTCTGACTTAAATTGGGCAGGATTCGTAAAACAAGTTAAAATCTCTAAAGTAAATCAATTCCAATTCTGATCAAACTAATTTTTCTCGGTCCTTATTAACCTAGGATTTCTTTGGTGATTCCCTTTCCCCGGCTTTGAAAAATTCTTTGGTGATAAGCGCCAAATAAATGTATATGACTCACTCGTTCTCTTCATCTTGACACATCAAGTACAATCTGCATTTCGTCTCCACTTCAACACAACAAGTGGCGCTAGTACCCCTTCTATGAACTCAATCTTATCATCGTAAAATCCTTGATTTCATCTGAAAGATATCTCACTCGTAGTAGTTGTGAAAAAGGTGAAATGCAATCCTTTGCTACTCAGTTGACGTAGATGGTAAGAAATCTGAGATAGTAGATGGGTAAAGAAATGGCTCATGGTTAGGTACTGACTCCTTCAGATTAAAAGCAAGATTGATTCAGATCTTTTGGGATATCTTGCTCATAATCATTTGAACTAGTTCTTCTAAGGGTTTGTCTGACACGTGCAATTCGTTTGTTCAGGGGATATCTTCTCAGGTCAAACTCACACTATTATCTTATCATTAATGTTGAATTCTTATATCCTCCTATGTTGGTCTACTGGTTTGCATATTTTCACTATTTTCTTTTGCATATTTTTTTTCTGTTTTCTCACACACTACCTGGAGTCCTCTTACTGACATATATCTTAATGTTAAATTAATACATTGTAAGCTCTACGCGTTAGTTTCTAAATATGTGTGAAGCTATTTACTGTCCGAAATGTTTACTTTCATTTTGATTTAGATAAAGTTAGTTGAGCTTTGATGTCCGTATCGTACTATCATATTTAAGTTCTTGTTTTCCATCAGTGTGCAGCTTTCTTCAGGACAATATCTGTAGTAACATGCAATAAAAAAGTACATGTCAGTTGGCTATCAGATCTGCTCTTGACTGTTCTGTAAACATTAGATAATTGTTGATTTTCTTATCTTATCTTTTGAATAGTGCAAACTCAATGTCTATTTGTTACTTGCAATATCAACATTATATACTATACTTGTTATTGAAGTTGTGTCTGATACTTTTCCTCCTTTTATAGGGATGACTTATCATGAGCGAGCAGAGAGCACCTTTTTGAAAAAAGAACTGGAGAAAAAGATGAATCTTCCAAAGTACATGGTATGTGCTCTATCCCATCTAGCAACGGTTTCTTCTTTGTTGTTATGAGCTTATAGACATATTTTATTATTGAGTTTAATTCTTCCTCTCTCTGTGTGTGTGTGTGTGTGTGTGTGTGTGTGTGTGTGTGTGTGATAGAAGTCTTTGTCATTCTGTTTTTCTTCTATAATATGCAGATTTTTGCAGTGTTTACATATCAAGTATTATGAGAAAATTTTACTCTTTTCATTTATAATGTATCACTTAATCAGGATGGTCGCCCTAACTTTAAGGTAGGGCATATTTTCAACTATGTTACTGATGCTGTAATTGGCTTTCTTTATGCAGGAAATGCTGGAAGCTAGAAATGCTCTGCCTATAGCTAGGTTAAAGAGTTTGTTTTTACAAATGCTCAAAGAGAATGACGTGATAGTTGTTTGTGGGGAAACAGGTTGCGGTAAGACAACACAGGTATGCAGCTAATCGTTTGGATTTTGTTCACCTTCAGAATCAAAGTGCAAGGGAGGAGTGTATATGAAGCCCTTCACTGATATAGTAATTAGTACATATAGTTTTCTCCTCAATTATATATTCCTAAGCAGGAACACATTCAATTCTTGAAAATAATCAAGCTATCAAAACCGCAAGCCTTCTATCTAACCCGGTATTTTTATGTAATCAAGCTAGCTGAGCAGTTCAACTCCCCTTGAGATTCTTCTGATGGAAGACCTTCACTGTTTCAAGATCTCTTTTGGCTTCTTCTAGTCAGTACTCATGGAAACCAAAGGGATTGGAGAAACCATCTGAGACATAGATGATTGTGTCCTAATGCTCAATAAGATCAGACTGGCTGAAGAAACCATTTGAAATATTTAAGAATTAGGATATTGGCAATTAGATGTTAACAAGTACTTGCTTGCTTAGCCGATTCCAAAGTTGTCCAACTTTTAATTTCTAACCAGTTGTTGAAATAGATGTATTTACCAGGCATGATGTATGCTTACTGGATTTGCATTAACTAATTTAACTGGCATGCATTTTCACTAATTATTCCGAGCTGTTGATTTAACACCCATGTTCTTTAAAGAAAACAAATATTTTAGCATTCCGGAAGACTTCTTATATATGCATGTTCTATAGTTTGTTACCATGGACATTCAAAGTAGTACTATGCACTGTAATAGTCATGAAATCGACATGTTAGTCTTCCTATTAATATTGGCAATCATGAATTTAGATTCCATGGAAATGTCTTTCCATTTGGAACTTCGGATTATTTTATTTCCTGGATGTGACATTTCCTATAGTATTCTTATCATTATACCTCTTTTCCCAGACTCTTGCATAGTCTAGAGGATTTTTTTTGGGGTTGCTGCATATGTGAACTAGGCGCATGACTAAAAGTGACAGTTTGTTGTCCTGGTAGATTTTCATGCATGAAAAATGCTTAGCATCCTGATCGTATCCCCTTCTTGAAACAAATCAAATTAACTGCAACAATCTATTCGTGGGAGCCGCTTGGCTACTGGAAATGAGTGGTAGTTGAATCTGTTCTTTTAGTAGTTATTTCGGCATATTTAACTAACCTATTTTACAGTGGGTTTAGAGTTGATGTCTCACTGGTATCTCAGTTCATCTTTCAAAATGTCTCTCAAAAATCCATGAACTTATCCTCAACTGCTGCCTCGAAATTTTCATGCATCCACACCTATGTTACCTGGGTACTTCTAATTTGAAGCTGTACCCAACATGTACCCGTACCTGTAACCTACTTCTTGGACACTCCTTGCATATATGCATACATTTATTCGGGCATGTACTAAATTATACAATACATGTTTTAATTTAAAACATTTATACATTTTTTTGGACATATATCCTAGACTTCACATCCGCTTCTCGAAACTCGTTGGACATAGGTCATATTCCGAATTATAGTTTTGAGGGTCGTTCGGATGTCTAGTTCAAAAACTAGTGATTTTCCAATTTATAATCCACATTATATAAGAAACATAAAAGTGTTATAAGGAATTTTAATTCTCATCCTTATTCTCATATAAATTATTAATTTCAATATATAATATATGTGTATATAAATATTTATATAGCTATGTCCCCGTACCCTACCTTTTACAAATTTGCCATGTCCTGTACCCGTACCTTCACCCATACCCGTACCCGTACCCATGCAACATAAATCCACGCCTTTCATATTTTATCATTTACTGTGTTACCACTCATCTATTTAGACAGCCTCACTTAAGATACGTTTACTTTTTGAACACGTTTCTTAATTGCCCATCATTCTAATCCAGAAAAGATAGCTGGTCTTGGTCATGTGTGATTTTCATATTACTTTAATTTGAATGGTACCACCACATAGGACACTAGCTACAGTATCCTCTTTGCCTATTCAGATTGATTCTATGACTTAACATCCTCCTGGTATCATACCATTGTGAACACTTGATCTTAGGTAGTGAGAATGCCTACTCTTAGGTAATTCTCAGCCATCAATGTGTACTGCATAGCATTGCGTAGGAATTTTGTGCTGAGTACTCTATAATAAAGTGTAATATGTATTCAAATCCAGAAATGATCATTCATTAAATATTAGTTTACTGATGTATTCTCCTATTTAATTTTTTTTCCTTATCCGTAGATTGTTTTGTTAAGTATATATGTGTTAGTTTTAGATGACAATTGTTATTCCTGTTTTCACTAATTAGCTTTGCAGGTACCTCAATTTATCTTGGATGACATGATTGGATCAGGGCTTGGTGGACGTTGTAGCATTGTGTGCACGCAGCCTAGGAGAATTGCGGTATGTATCTCCATGCACGACATAATTTCATATTGCTAATACTTTCGTGCGCACATAAACATTTTGCATAAATCTTCAATGCTGTGCATCTTTCATGTACGTTATTTGATGAGTTGTTTTTTTTAATATTTTGCGCGAGTTCTTGTGAGTAAGAATCTAAATACGATAAAAACTGAGAGGGACCATTAAGATATGGATTGTATTAGATGGCAATGTTAGTATGACTTATGTAGGTTGCCTTATTGGATGTGCTTGTCTTCATGGTTATTCAGACAATGATAACAGTGAGATATTCATTGTAATTATTTATGTTTATTGATTTTGGTATGTAAGAAATTCTCAACAGACCTTTTTTTGTTTCAATGTGCTACAAGCGATCCGGTACCAGAAGATCTTTGTCACTGATACGATATGTATCAATAACGATTGTCTGAATATACTAGTTTATATCTAGCTGTCTGGTTTTAGCTGTGATTTGCTAGCCTTTATTGTTAAGTCGAATATTTCAAGGTTTGATTCTGTTTTACTAAGAAGACTACACAAATATCATTAACCAGTTTGATCATGCTCCCAATTTCTGTAAGCATTCATATTTTCCCTTTGCTAATATTTAAATATCTTATTGTGTTTATAAATATTTATGGACAATCGCACACTTCCACTATTTATCATTAAATCACTCATTTAAAAAGTTCCTTCACTGCTTGTTCTATATAATAGAACATCAGGAATGACATTGAAGTCTTTTTTTTTCCCTGCAACTTGAACGGGCATCCTAGTAAATTTATATTTTAATCTCTAGAAAATACGAAATAGAATTGGGCAATCAAGTTCCCACCCAGGAATTATGATGTTTCAAGTTGTACGCATGTAGAACATGAATATCAAATATACGATAAGCTTTCTTTTTAATAATTGTGTTGATGTTAGTGCACATTTCGAACACCCAAAAAGACAAGAATGGATTTTAGCATTTAACCTACTTGAGTATGAGTTTGACAAAGTATTGAATAAACTGTTGATGCATTTCTTCTTTTGTTATCCACTGTAGCAACGAAGTCATGAAGAGTCTTGTTAAAGGTACTATAAAACTTGCCCAGAAGGGTTAAACCATTAAAATAGTGACATAGTCACTATCACATTGTGTATCGACAAGGTACCGTTTTACTGAACCAGGAAAGACTTAAATAATGGCTTTGATAAATTGCAAACACAACAATAAAAGTATCTTTATGCCTTAGAGGATTTTGAGGTTGGGCAATCCAAGAAAGTTATAGCTCATTTCATGTTGGCATTTCTTTCTTTTCTAATTTATAAGGCAATGCAAATCTGTACCAAATGCATAAGACTATACTCCTTTATGGCTACTGCATAGGCTCTTAGTTATTTCTTATATTTTAGTTAGGACTAATGAATTCTTTACATATGCCTTTGTATAGGCCATATCTGTTGCTGAAAGAGTGTCTGATGAACGCTGTGAATCCTCTCCCGGCAGTGATGGTTCCTTAGTAGGTTTTCAAGTTCGCCTTGAGAGTGCCAGGTGATACAGTACCACAGTTTTATGTATTGCTTGCATACCTTTTACAGGCTATTGCTTTTACACCTATATTCATTTAGTGTTCCTCTTCTCCATTTGGTTCCCTTGTTTGTTTTTTGTACCGCATCTCTTCCAAGCGAGCAAATATTGTGAACAGGAATACAGGAAGAAAATCAAGATCACTACTAAGCTGTATCTCATAAATAACTTGCTGATATATGCATATGCAGATGCATACCGCCATTATAATATATTCATGAATGTGTTAGTGAAAAATAGTAAATATATATAAATTGACTGATGAATGCAACATATGCCTGAACATAATCCTGTTCGTCGTGCACTGTATTTATTTTCCTGCTTGCGACTTGTTACTTCCAAGTACTAAGCGAAGGTTTTTATTTAATGCTAAATATTATGGCAGTATATGCATAGTTACTAATTTGTGAATACTCTTCTTTACTGGCCAATTTAGGAATGAGAAGACAAAGCTTCTTTTCTGCACAACTGGTATCCTTCTTAGGAAACTTGCAGTAAGTTTAGCCGTCATCACTAGTCACTATGATGCATCTATGAATATGTAATTTTGTGGTTGTCATTTTTTATCTGATTTCAAGACCTTGTAGAAGTAGTAGAAACAGTATTGGGTAGACATATTCATTTGTTTTCCTTATGGATTATTCTGTTGATTTTAAACCATTTATTTATTTGACCTTATCTTATAATAACTTCTGGTTGATAAAAGTTTCCAGTATATAGGATAAAACAAGTACTAAAATTTTAGTATTTTAGTTATTATAAATCTTCAGTCAGAAGCTCTTTACAGTCTCAGATCTGAAATATTCTTGATCACATCCCTTGTAGCTTACTTTTACTTCTACTTTGTTCTTGTACCATGTTTTTCCCTTCAATGATCATCTGAAGTTTTTTCGTTTCATTGTCTTCTGATGTTCTTATCCATGCGATTGGACTTTTAATACCATTGTTTCTTTCACAAGCATGGTATTTATACCCCACCCCCATTTATATTAAACTAGTTCTCATTCTAGTCAGTCTTAACTCATTCTCTTGTAATTAAAAATATAGAACCAAGGTAGTGAAATCAACCATTTACAATATCTAGTCATGGCATAAACTGTAGATTTCAAATCATTTCTATCATGTGAAATTAAGTCCATATTTTTAAGTATGTGAGATTATTGCAGGGAAATAAGGACTTAGCTGGTATCACCCATGTCATAGTTGATGAAGTACATGAAAGATCTATTCTGGTAAGTCAAGTTTGGTTGTTTGGTGTTTTACTGTTATCATGTAACTTGTTTTCTGTGCCCTAATTTTACATTGACTTTAACTTTAGTATATCCATTTGCTTCATTGCATTATTCTTACATCATTGGTGAAAACGTGAAGAGTTGTTTCAGCATATTGCATGTTAAAAGGCGATAAGAGGCACTGTAAATGTCTAATTTTTTACTTAACTCAGTGTCATTGGTTAGAAAACTTTCCCTACTAATTAGTTGACCTGTGAATAGACAACCTCAAGACTGTTTCCTCTTTCCTATGATGATTCAAAATGCAATTGCATTAGCTGCACAATTTATATATTCTTGGTGTGTGTTCTGAAGTAGAGATTTAAGCTTTCAAAGATGATAGGATTTGGTCTGTCGAATTGTTCGACAATGTGGGATTCTTTCTATTAGAAGTATCTTATGTAGATCCAATCATTTATGATTCCACCGATTCTATCACTCTGTGCTATCTTTCTTTGTATAGTGTAAGTTTGCTCCAAAACAAACTCCTTTTTTGTAGCGAAACCTAACCCATCAGTAGGTCTTACTAAGTGTTATTCCCGTAACAAATATTTTTGTTCATCCCAAATCGTGGTCTTTCCCTAGTATTTAGTACTCGATTCTTTTTATTTCGGAGAGGATCCGCGGGTATAGTAGAGATGAATGGTTATACAGCGGTGGTCCTTATGAGCTAATTGTTCTACACTTCTTACTTGGTGTAGCTTGTTACATGGGTCGTGAGTGGGAACTTAGTTTCCGTCTGGGTATGCGTCCTTGGATTGCTGTTGCATATTCAGCTCCTGTTGCAGCTGCTACTGCTGTTTTCTTGATCTATCCTATCGGTCAAGGAAGTTTCTCTGATGGTCCCTGTCTGAAATCAAAGCTAGGGTTACGGAAGGGTAGAACTTTACTTCTTCCTTTGCGTAGGGAATAGGTTGCGTTAGGTATGGGGGTACGGCTGAACTGGAAGGAGATATCTAAGAAAAGCCTTCGATAAGGAGCTTGTCTGTGATCGAAGTTAACCGACAGAGATGAGGTCAGGTGCTCCCGGGATGGGTAACATAAAGGAGAGAGGGGCGACAGACACGAGGCACTTTTGCTTTGATTTTCTTGTTTTGATCTTTGGATGTGATTAGTTTTTAAATTAAACTAATTAAACAATTCAACTTACTGGACAGAAGTTATAAGTGAAAATGTTGTTGCCAACAATGGTGCGCAGATGAAAATAAAAGAAAGAAAAAAAGTTGACGGTAGGGTACTGGGGAGTTTCTCAAGTGACGTTTGAATAGGCGATAGGATATTTTGTCCTCCATATGGTAGCAAAGATAATAGAGATATCTAAGATATTGAGCAATGCATTCTATCTGCCTTTCAGTAATAAATTAGATAGAATGATGTAGTTAGATTAAAATGAACATCTTGAGGTTTTTCTGGAAAGGTTTCAATGATGATTCAGTTCTATTTCTTTTATATCATGTACTGTCCTATGTGGGCTGCACTTTCTCTTTTGAAATACAATTCCAACTTTAATTGTACTTCTACTCTTACATCAATAAGTTTTTTGGCTTTTGCTTGTTCATCTACGAATAGTTGTCATTTGGATAGCAACAATAACTACATATTTTCTGTAATATTCTAGGACATGCTTCATCTGGGTACTTGTATGCACTGTCCTCTTGAAGTTATTTAATGCCTCCTCTGGCTCCATTCAGAATCATAGTTTTCTTCATTAACTACATTTATTTGAGATAAATTCAGATTTTCACATGATTTAAGTCCTCACTTTGAAATGGTAACTTTGTAATGATGTCAAGAGCTATTTGCTGAAAGTTTTTTTAGGTTACGTATTTCCTGGAGTTCTAGGCCTATGGATTTCTATTGACAAGACTCACAGACAGTGGTAGTCAGAAACTTTATGTTTTTAGGGGGTGGGGTGGGGGCCAATAATCCAACATATATAAGTTCCCTCTTATTCATTTCATAAAAGAAGAATATCAATTTCAAATTAAATTTGTATACTTTTTATTCAAAGATTTTCACGATAGAATGCAAATACAAAAGTCATATTGAACATATAAAACAATAAAATAAAGAGAGATAAATATAGTAACTCTTAGTTTGGTTTATACCCTTCTCAATGGCGCAACTTACATTTAGTCCCATGAGGCCATGATCATAGTTACCACAAAGTCTCAGGTTTCTTCTTATTTTTTCTTTTACTGTGTTACCACTCATCTATTTAGACAGCCTCACTTAAGATCACGTTTACTTTTTGAACACGTTTCTTAATTGCCCATCATTCTAATCCAGAAAAGATAGCTGGTCTTGGTCATGTGTGATTTTCATATTACTTTAATTTGAATGGTACCACCACATAGGACACTAGCTAAAGTATCCTCTTTGCCTATTCAGATTGATTCTATGACTTAACATCCTCCTGGTATCATACCATTGTGAACACTTGATCTTAGGTAGTGAGAATGCCTACTCTTAGGTAATTCTCAGCCATCAATGTGTACTGCATAGCATTAGCATTAGGAATTTTGTGCTGAGTACTCTATAATAAAGTGTAATATGTATTCAAATCCAGAAATGATCATTCATTAAATATTAGTTTACTGATGTATTCTCCTATTTAATTTTTTCCTTATCCGTAGATTGTTTTGTTAAGTATATATGTGTTAGTTTTAGATGACAATTGTTATTCCTGTTTTCACTAATTACCTTTGCAGGTACCTCAATTTATCTTGGATGACATGATTGGATCAGGGCTTGGTGGGCGTTGTAGCATTGTGTGCACGCAGCCTAGGAGAATGCGGTATGTATCTCCATGCACGACATAATTTCATATTGCTAATACTTTGATGCGCACATAAACATTTTGCATAAATCTTCAATGCTGTGCATCTTTCATATGCGTTATTTGATGAGTTGTTTTTAATATTTTGCGAGTTCATGTGAGTAAGAATCTAAATACGATAAAACTGAGAGGGACCATTAAGATATGGATTGTATTAGATGGCAATGTTAGTATGACTTATGTAGGTTGCCTTATTGGATGTGCATGTCTTCATGGTTATTCAGACAATGATAACAGTGAGATATTCATTGTAATTATTTATGTTTATTGATTTTGGTATGTAAGAAATTCTCAACAGACCTTTTTGTCTCAATGTGCTACAAGCGATCCGGTACCTGAAGATCTTTGTCACTGATATGATATGTATCAATAACGATTGTCTGAATATACTAGTTTATATCTAGCTGTCTGGTTTTAGCTGTGATTTGCTAGCATTTATTGTTAAGTCGAATATTTCAAGGTTTGATTCTGTTTTACTAAGAAGACTACACAAATATCATTAACCAGTTTGATCATGCTCCCAATTTCTGTAAGCATTCATATTTTCCCTTTGCTAATATTTAAATATCTTATTGTGTTTATAAATATTTATGGACAATCACACACTTCCACTATTTATCATTAAATCACTCATTTAAAAGTTCCTTCACTGCTTGTTCTATATAATAGAACATCAGGAATGACATTGAAGTCTTTTTTTCCTGCAACTTGAGCGGGCATCCTAGTAAATTTATATTTTAATCTCTAGAAAATCTGAAAATAGAATTGGGCAATCAAGTTCCCACCCAGGAATTATGATGTTTCAAGTTGTACGCATGTAGAACATGAATATCAAATATACGATAAGCTTTCTTTTTAATAATTGTGTTGATGTTAGTGCACATTTCGAACACCCAAAAAGACAAGAATGGATTTTAGCATTTAACCTACTTGAGTATGAGTTTGACAAAGTATTGAATAAACTGTTGATGCATTTCTTCTTTTGTTATCCACTGTAGCGAAGTCATGAAGAGTCTTGTTAAAGGTACCATAAAACTTGCCCAGAAGGGTTAAACCATTAAAATAGTGACATAGTCACTATCACATTGTGTATCGACAAGGTACCGTTTTACTGAACCAGGAAAGACTTAAATAATGGCTTTGATAAATTGCAAACACAACAATAAAAGTATCTTTATGCCTCAGAGGATTTTGAGGTTGGGCAATCCAAGAAAGTTATAGCTCATTTCATGTTGGCATTTCTTTCTTTTCTAATTTATAAGGCAATGCAAATCTGTACCAAATGCATAAGACTATACTCCATTATGGCTACTGCATAGGCTCTTAGTTATTTCTTATATTTTAGTTAGGACTAATGAATTCTTTACATATGCCTTTGTATAGGCCATATCTGTTGCTGAAAGAGTGTCTGATGAGCTTGAATCCTCTCCCAGTGATGGTTCCTTAGTTGGTTTTCAAGTTAAGCCTTGAGAGTGCCAGGTGATACAGTACCACAGTTTTATGTATTGCTTGCATACCTTTTACAGGCTATTGCTTTTACACCTATATTCATTTAGTGTTCCTCTTCTCCATTTGGTTCCCTTGTTTGTTTTTGTACCACATCTCTTCCAAGCGAGCAAATATTGTGAACAGGAATACAGGAAGAAAATCAAGATCACTACTAAGCTGTATCTCATAAATTACTTGCTGATATATGCATATGCAGATGCATACCGCCATTATAATATATTCATGAATGTGTTAGTGAAAAATAGTAAATATATATAAATTGACTGATGAATGCAACATATGCCTGAACATAATCCTGTTCGTTGTGCACTGTATTTATTTTCCTGCTTGCGACTTGTTACTTCCAAGTACAAAGAAAGGTTTTATTTAATGCTAAATATATGGCAGTATATGCATAGTTACTAATTTGTGAATACTCTTCTTTACTGGCCAATTTAGGAATGAGAAGACAAAGCTTCTTTTCTGCACAACTGGTATCCTTCTTAGGAAACTTGCAGTAAGTTTAGCCGTCATCACTAGTCACTATGATGCATCTATGAATATGTAATTTTGTGGTTGTCATTTTTTATCTGATTTCAAGACCTTGTAGAAGTAGTAGAAACAGTATTGGGTAGACATATTCATTTGTTTTCCTTATGGATTATTCTGTTGATTTTAAACCATTTATTTATTTGACCTTATCTTATAATAACTTCTGGTTGATAAAAGTTTCCAGTATATAGGATAAAACAAGTACTAAAATTTTAGTATTTTAGTTATTATAAATCTTCAGTCAGAAGCTCTTTACAGTCTCAGATCTGAAATATTCTTGATCACATCCCTTGTAGCTTACTTTTACTTCTACTTTGTTCTTGTACCATGTTTTTCCCTTCAATGATCATCTGAAGTTTTTTGTTTCATTGTCTTCTGATGTTCTTATCCATGCGATTGGACTTTTAATACCATTGTTTCTTTCACAAGCATGGTATTTATACCCCACCCCCATTTATATTAAACTAGTTCTCATTCTAGTCAGTCTTAACTCATTCTCTTGTAATTAAAAATATAGAACCAAGGTAGTGAAATCAACCATTTACAATATCTAGTCATGGCATAAACTGTAGATTTCAAATCATTTCTATCATGTGAAATTAAGTCCATATTTTTAAGTATGTGAGATTATTGCAGGGAAATAAGGACTTAGCTGGTATCACCCATGTCATAGTTGATGAAGTACATGAAAGATCTATTCTGGTAAGTCAAGTTTGGTTGTTTGGTGTTTTACTGTTATCATGTAACTTGTTTTCTGTGCCCTAATTTTACATTGACTTTAACTTTAGTATATCCATTTGCTTCATTGCATTATTCTTACATCATTGGTGAAAACGTGAAGAGTTGTTTCAGCATATTGCATGTTAAAAGACGATAAGAGGCACTGTAAATGTCTAATTTTTTTACTTAACTCAGTGTCATTGGTTAGAAAACTTTCCCTACTAATTAGTTGACCTGTGAATAGACAACCTCAAGACTGTTTCCTCTTTCCTATGATGATTCAAAATGCAATTGCATTAGCTGCACAATTTATATATTCTTGGTGTGTGTTCTGAAGTAGAGATTTAAGCTTTCAAAGATGATAGGATTTGGTCTGTCGAATTGTTCGACAATGTGGAATTCTTTCTATTAGAAGTATCTTATGTAGATCCAATCATTTATGATTCCACCGATTCTATCACTCTGTGATATCTTTCATTGTATAGTGTAAGTTTGCTCCAAAACAAACCCCTTTTTTGTAGCGAAACCTAACCCATCAGTAGGTCTTACTAAGTGTTATTGCCGTAACAAGTATTTTTATTCATCCCAAATCGTGGTCTTTGCCTAGTATTTAGTACTCGATTCTTTTTATTTCGGAGAGGATCCGCGGGTATAGTAGAGATGAATGGTTATACAGCGGTGGTCCTTATGAGCTAATTGTTCTACACTTCTTACTTGGTGTAGCTTGTTACATGGGTCGTGAGTGGGAACTTAGTTTCCGTCTGGGTATGCGTCCTTGGATTGCTGTTGCATATTCAGCTCCTGTTGCAGCTGCTACTGCTGTTTTCTTGATCTATCCTATCGGTCAAGGAAGTTTCTCTGATGGTCCCTGTCTGAAATCAAAGCTAGGGTTACGGAAGGGTAGAACTTTACTTCTTCCTTTGCGTAGGGAATAGGTTGGGTTAGGTATGGGGAATGCGGCTGAACTGGAAGGAGATATCTAAGAAAAGCCTTGATAAGGAGCTTGTCTGTGATCGAAGTTAACCGACAGAGATGAGGTCAGGTGCTCGGGATGGGTAACATAAAGGAGAGAGGGGCGACAGCCGCGAGGCACTTTTGTTTTGATTTTCTTGTTTTGATCTTTGGATGTGATTAGTTTTTAAATTAAACTAATTAAACAATTCAACTTACTGGACAGAAGTTATAAGTGAAAATGTTGTTGCCAACAATGGTGCAGATGAAAATAAAAGAAAGAAAAAAGTTGACGGTAGGGTACTGGGGAGTTTCTCAAGTGGCGTTTGAATAGGCGATAGGATATTTTGTCCTCCATATGGTAGCAAAGATAATAGAGATATCTAAGATATTGAGCAATGCATTCTATCTGCCTTTCAGTAATAAATTAGATAGAATGATGTAGTTAGATTAAAATGAACATCTTGAGGTTTTTCTGGAAAGGTTTCAATGATGATTCAGTTCTATTTCTTTTATATCATGTACTGTCCTATGTGGGCTGAACTTTCTCTTTTGAAATACAATTCCAACTTTAATTGTACTTCTACTCTTCCATCAATAAGTTTTTGGCTTTTGCTTGTTCATCTGAATAGTTGTCATTTGGATAGCAACAATAACTACTCTTAGGTAATTCTCAGCCATCAATGTGTACTGCATAGCATTAGCATTAGGAATTTTGTGCTGAGTACTCTATAATAAAGTGTAATATGTATTCAAATCCAGAAATGATCATTCATTAAATATTAGTTTACTGATGTATTCTCCTATTTAATTTTTTCCTTATCCGTAGATTGTTTTGTTAAGTATATATGTGTTAGTTTTAGATGACAATTGTTATTCCTGTTTTCACTAATTACCTTTGCAGGTACCTCAATTTATCTTGGATGACATGATTGGATCAGGGCTTGGTGGGCGTTGTAGCATTGTGTGCACGCAGCCTAGGAGAATGCGGTATGTATCTCCATGCGACATAATTTCATATTGCTAATACTTTCGTGCGCACATAAACATTTTGCATAAATCTTCAATGCTGTGCATCTTTCATGTACGTTATTTGATGAGTTGTTTTTTTTTAATATTTTGCGCGAGTTCATGTGAGTAAGAATCTAAATACGATAAAAACTGAGAGGGACCATTAAGATATGGATTGTATTAGATGGCAATGTTAGTATGACTTATGTAGGTTGCCTTATTGGATGTGCATGTCTTCATGGTTATTCAGACAATGATAACAGCGAGATATTCATTGTAATTATTTATGTTTATTGATTTTGGTATGTAAGAAATTCTCAACAGACCTTTTTTTGTCTCAATGTGCTACAAGCGATCCGGTACCTGAAGATCTTTGTCACTGATATGATATGTATCAATAACGATTGTCTGAATATACTAGTTTATATCTAGCTGTCTGGTTTTAGCTGTGATTTGCTAGCATTTATTGTTAAGTCGAATATTTCAAGGTTTGATTCTGTTTTACTAAGAAGACTACACAAATATCATTAACCAGTTTGATCATGCTCCCAATTTCTGTAAGCATTCATATTTTCCCTTTGCTAATATTTAAATATCTTATTGTGTTTATAAATATTTATGGACAATCACACACTTCCACTATTTATCATTAAATCACTCATTTAAAAGTTCCTTCACTGCTTGTTCTATATAATAGAACATCAGGAATGACATTGAAGTCTTTTTTTTTCCCTGCAACTTGAACGGGCATCCTAGTAAATTTATATTTTAATCTCTAGAAAATCTGAAATAGAATTGGGCAATCAAGTTCCCACCCAGGAATTATGATGTTTCAAGTTGTGCATGTAGAACATGAATATCAAATATCGATAAGCTTTCTTTTAATAATTGTGTTGATGTTAGTGCACATTTCGAACACCCAAAAAGACAAGAATGGATTTTAGCATTTAACCTACTTGAGTATGAGTTTGACAAAGTATTGAATAAACTGTTGATGCATTTCTTCTTTTGTTATCCACTGTAGCAACGAAGTCATGAAGAGTCTTGTTAAAGGTACCATAAAACTTGCCCAGAAGGGTTAAACCATTAAAATAGTGACATAGTCACTATCACATTGTGTATCGACAAGGTACCGTTTTACTGAACCAGGAAAGACTTAAATAATGGCTTTGATAAATTGCAAACACAACAATAAAAGTATCTTTATGCCTCAGAGGATTTTGAGGTTGGGCAATCCAAGAAAGTTATAGCTCATTTCATGTTGGCATTTCTTTCTTTTCTAATTTATAAGGCAATGCAAATCTGTACCAAATGCATAAGACTATACTCCATTATGGCTACTGCATAGGCTCTTAGTTATTTCTTATATTTTAGTTAGGACTAATGAATTCTTTACATATGCCTTTGTATAGGCCATATCTGTTGCTGAAAGAGTGTCTGATGAACGCTGTGAATCCTCTCCCGGCAGTGATGGTTCCTTAGTTGGTTTTCAAGTTCGCCTTGAGAGTGCCAGGTGATACAGTACCACAGTTTTATGTATTGCTTGCATACCTTTTACAGGCTATTGCTTTTACACCTATATTCATTTAGTGTTCCTCTTCTCCATTTGGTTCCCTTGTTTGTTTTTTGTACCACATCTCTTCCAAGCGAGCAAATATTGTGAACAGGAATACAGGAAGAAAATCAAGATCACTACTAAGCTGTATCTCATAAATTACTTGCTGATATATGCATATGCAGATGCATACACGTCACGTATAATATATTCATGAATGTGTTAGTGAAAAATAGTAAATATATATAAATTGACTGATGAATGCAACATATGCCTGAACATAATCCTGTTCGTTGTGCACTGTATTTATTTTCCTGCTTGCGACTTGTTACTTCCAAGTACAAAGCGAAGGTTTTTATTTAATGCTAAATACTATGGCAGTATATGCATAGTTACTAATTTGTGAATACTCTTCTTTACTGGCCAATTTAGGAATGAGAAGACAAAGCTTCTTTTCTGCACAACTGGTATCCTTCTTAGGAAACTTGCAGTAAGTTTAGCCGTCATCACTAGTCACTATGATGCATCTATGAATATGTAATTTTGTGGTTGTCATTTTTTATCTGATTTCAAGACCTTGTAGAAGTAGTAGAAACAGTATTGGGTAGACATATTCATTTGTTTTCCTTATGGATTATTCTGTTGATTTTAAACCATTTATTTATTTGACCTTATCTTATAATAACTTCTGGTTGATAAAAGTTTCCAGTATATAGGATAAAACAAGTACTAAAATTTTAGTATTTTAGTTATTATAAATCTTCAGTCAGAAGCTCTTTACAGTCTCAGATCTGAAATATTCTTGATCATATCCCTTGTAGCTTACTTTTACTTCTACTTTGTTCTTGTACCATGTTTTTCCCTTCAATGATCATCTGAAGTTTTTTTTCGTTTCATTGTCTTCTGATGTTCTTATCCATGCGATTGGACTTTTAATACCATTGTTTCTTTCACAAGCATGGTATTTATACACCCCCATTTATATTAAACTAGTTCTCATTCTAGTCAGTCTTAACTCATTCTCTTGTAATTAAAAATATAGAACCAAGGTAGTGAAATCAACCATTTACAATATCTAGTCATGGCATAAACTGTAGATTTCAAATCATTTCTATCATGTGAAATTAAGTCCATATTTTTAAGTATGTGAGATTATTGCAGGAAATAAGGACTTAGCTGGTATCACCCATGTCATAGTTGATGAAGTACATGAAAGATCTATTCTGGTAAGTCAAGTTTGGTTGTTTGGTGTTTTACTGTTATCATGTAACTTGTTTTCTGTGCCCTAATTTTTACATTGACTTTAACTTTAGTATATCCATTTGCTTCATTGCATTATTCTTACATCATTGGTGAAAACGTGAAGAGTTGTTTCAGCATATTGCATGTTAAAAGACGATAAGAGGCACTGTAAATGTCTAATTTTTTACTTAACTCAGTGTCATTGGTTAGAAAACTTTCCCTACTAATTAGTTGACCTGTGAATAGACAACCTCAAGACTGTTTCCTCTTTCCTATGATGATTCAAAATGCAATTGCATTAGCTGCACAATTTATATATTCTTGGTGTGTGTTCTGAAGTAGAGATTTAAGCTTTCAAAGATGATAGGATTTGGTCTGTCGAATTGTTCGACAATGTGGAATTCTTTCTATTAGAAGTATCTTATGTAGATCCAATCATTTATGATTCCACCGATTCTATCACTCTGTGATATCTTTCATTGTATAGTGTAAGTTTGCTCCAAAACAAACCCCTTTTTTGTAGCGAAACCTAACCCATCAGTAGGTCTTACTAAGTGTTATTCCCGTAACAAGTATTTTTGTTCACCCCAAATCGTGGTCTTTCCCTAGTATTTAGTACTTTCGATTCTTTTATTTCGGAGGATCCGCGGGTATAGTAGAGATGAATGGTTATACAGCGGTGGTCCTTATGAGCTAATTGTTCTACACTTCTTACTTGGTGTAGCTTGTTACATGGGTCGTGAGTGGGAACTTAGTTTCCGTCTGGGTATGCGTCCTTGGATTGCTGTTGCATATTCAGCTCCTGTTGCAGCTGCTACTGCTGTTTTCTTGATCTATCCTATCGGTCAAGGAAGTTTCTCTGATGGTCCCTGTCTGAAATCAAAGCTAGGGTTACGGAAGGGTAGAACTTTACTTCTTCCTTTCGTAGGGAATAGGTTGGGTTAAGTATGGGGTGCGGCTGAACTGGAAGGAGATATCTAAGAAAAGCCTTGATAAGGAGCTTGTCTGTGATCGAAGTTAACCGACAGAGATGAGGTCAGGTGCTCCGGGATGGGTAACATAAAGGAGAGAGGCGACAGCATGAGGCACTTTGTTTGATTTTCTTGTTTTGATCTTTGGATGTGATTAGTTTTAAATTAAACTAATTAAACAATTCAACTTACTGGACAGAAGTTATAAGTGAAAATGTTGTTGCCAACAATGGTGCGCAGATGAAAATAAAAGAAAGAAAAAAGTTGACGGTAGGGTACTGGGGAGTTTCTCAAGTGGCGTTTGAATAGGCGATAGGATATTTTGTCCTCCATATGGTAGCAAAGATAATAGAGATATCTAAGATATTGAGCAATGCATTCTATCTGCCTTTCAGTAATAAATTAGATAGAATGATGTAGTTAGATTAAAATGAACATCTTGAGGTTTTTCTGGAAAGGTTTCAATGATGATTCAGTTCTATTTCTTTTATATCATGTACTGTCCTATGTGGGCTGAACTTTCTCTTTTGAAATACAATTCCAACTTTAATTGTACTTCTACTCTTCCATCAATAAGTTTTTTGGCTTTTGCGGGTTCATCTACGAATAGTTGTCATTTGGATAGCAACAATAACTACATATTTTCTGTAATATTCTAGGACATGCTTCATCTGGGTACTTGTATGCACTGTCTCCTCTTGAAGTTATTTAATGCCTCCTCTGGCTCCATTCAGAATCATAATTTTCTTCATTAACTACATTTATTTGAGATAAATTCAGATTTTCACATGATTTAAGTCCTCACTTTGAAATGGTAACTTTGTAATGATGTCAAGAGCTATTTGCTGAAAGTTTTTTTAGGTTACGTATTTCCTGGAGTTCTAGGCCTATGGATTTCTATTGACAAGACTCACAGACAGTGGCGGAGTCAGAAACTTTATGTTTTTTTAGGGGGGGTGGGGTGGGGGCAGCTGGCCAATAATCCAACATATATAAGTTCCCTCTTATTCATTTCATAAAAGAAGAATATCAATTTCAAATTAAATTTGTATACTTTTTTATTCAAAGATTTTCACGATAGAATGCAAATACAAAAAGTCATATTGAACATATAAAACAATAAAATAAAGAGAGATAAATATAGTAACTCTTTAACAAAGATTTTCCTTGCAACACTCCATGATATAGTAACTCTTAGTTTGGTTTATACCCTTCTCAATGGCGCAACTTACATTTAGTCCCATGAGGCCATGATCATAGTTACCACAAAGTCTCAGGTTTCTTCTAATTTTTTCTTTTGCAGAGAGACTTTTTGCCTCGGGGTTTCTATATATCTGGTCTAATGATGGTGGCCATTCTTCGGCTGCCCCTTGGAGATCTTTTGCACCTTCTTTCCAAAACTTTTCTGTGTTACCCTGTGTTTTTAAGTAGTTGATGTTCCTCTTCACCTCTCTTTTCCACCTTGCCCTGAGTTGTGCTTAGAGCTCTGACCTCAACCTTATGTTCTCCTTATGCTTTTATGATTAGTTATCCTTAGTGATATAAATTTGCATGGAAGATACACATAGTCACTTGAATTTATTAAACCCAAATTTCCAAGCAAAAGTGGCAACTGATTGAGTATTCTGTACACAGGATAATATAGTTTTAATCTCGATCATGCTATTGCCATATGAGTTTTAGAAAAAGAAATGGAAACAATAACTATTAGTGTAAGGAACATTGAAATTAACATCCTGAAAGGACTCCTTAAACAGTAACCATTCTTATCTTAACTTCCATATAGTTGAGTGTGTTACTGTCTCATCAACTGATTATACTTTGGATCGATTTTATCAAAGAGATGCACCTTTCAACTAACTATATCTCTTTTTTTTGCAGGGTGATTTTTTACTCATAATTTTAAAAAATGTGATCAGGAGACAGTCTGGTTGTGGGGGACAAAAGTTGAAAGTGATCCTCATGTACTTAAATTTTAGTTCCCCTTCCTTGTCTCGTTGTTTCTTTTATTTCTTTAGTTGATACATTTCATATATTGCTGTAAATGTCTTTTTTGAATAGCTATGGATGGAGTTTAATGGTTTTATTTGTTATTTGACATTCAGGTCTGCAACAGTTGATGCAAGTTTGTTCTCAAAATACTTTGGAAATTGTCCTGTTATTCATGCAAAAGGGCGTACACATCCTGTTTCAACTTGTTTCCTTGAAGATGTTTATGAAGATCTCAAATACAGTCTTCCTTCAGATTCTCCGGCATCAGGAACATTCATGATGCCCAGGACTGGGAAGGTTTGTTTACTCTTTTGTAGAGTATGGAATGTATTTCTGTGTTATTCACACATCTGGCTTGTCTTATTTAAATATGTGGTGTTTTGAGTTAAAATGCTTTTGTTAACATTGGTCAGTACTTTATTTAATTGTCTCTATGCTACTTCTTCTACATAGGGTCTGCATACTGTGCACTGATATTTGATAGCTTGAGGAGATTTAGGTCATTTTCTCTTTCTTGAGGTGATCTGGCAAGTGAATTTGCAGTCATCTTGTTAAATTAATTGAACTGACATAATTTGGAAGAACTACGAAGTAGTAGGAATAGGGAGCCATATGGGCATAGAACATTCTTTGAAGCCGACTAACGGATCCAGACAGCTAGGCCATGGAATATGTCCCAGGTTGATAATGCTCCACATTACAGATAAATTTTGTGAAAATTTACCTGATTTATGCATTTTCCTTATGTAACTTGGAATGTGACCAATAGGGAAAAATATCACTCTTTATGAATTGTCTTCGTTCTTCCGTTCTTGCTTTTGGCTTCAGGTACAGAAGGCCATCATCTGTAGCCGATCCAGCACACAAGCCTTCATAATTAAGTCATTTGACTGATTTTTAGACTTTGTATCTGATTTTGTTACCTTCTTTTTCATGATTGGATCTTCAAAAGAGATACATGGGCATGTTTGGTGGCTACAAAAGTATACCTGTATATATCTTTTATTAATTCACAAGCTTGAACTTGTTTTGTGTTGGTCTGTGTTATCTCACGAGGCACTGAAAAAAGCTTTGGCTTCTTCATAGTTTTCTTCATGTTTTGTTCTTTTCTAAATTCTATTTTCTAGTATTAACAAATTAGCTAGAGGCAGTGTTCTAGGTTTATGGGCCATGAATTCATTTTGCGTGATTCTTCAAGTACATTTGGCAATAAGAAAGATAGTGTTTTTTCCTCTATTCATTTTTCCTCTATTCAGCTTCCAAACCTTTTCTTCAGATATAATCCCACCTAGTCTTTATCATGGCAAATTTACCTTCCAAACTGCATAATGTTTTTTTTTTTCGCGCGCGCGCGCTAGTGTTTTGGAGGTGTTCTTAACAACAGTCACACAGGGTTCATGTGCTTAACTTGTGTGTGGGTAATCCTACATGTGAGACGGTGAGGGAGATGATGATATGAAATAGTTATCATGTGGCGGGCTTCCACTTATTATGTGTTGTTTTTATTATAAGTTTACTTATGTATTTAGCATATAATTTTGTTACTGTTATGTTGTGAAAATCCTTCTATAACACCTGTTAGAATATAATTACAACCCTCAAACCTCGCCACAATCTTGGAGATGTGGTGTAGTGGCAGGGACATTAAGATGATATTGGAGCAACCTAGGTCCAATTCCTACTGGCCACTAATTTGTAGCGCATTTTAAAAAGAATTTGATACCATTGCGTGAGACCAAGTTTCGGCCTATAAGAAGGGCGCTCCACCTGCAGGGATATGTTAGAATATAAAATTACAACCCTCAATCGTCCTGACAACTTCGGAGTTTTGGTGTAGTGGCAGGGACGTAAAGATCTCCGACTTACATGCATCAAGACACTTTAGCCCTTGCCTTTAGATTTAGAAGATTTTCACATTGTCTGCATAATAGGTCTATGTTGGTGTTTATTATTGCCACCAAGATTTTAGTGTTGAATTCATCTTGTTTATCTTATGCAATGTCTTAATTTACTGTTTCCCCTTGTTTTTACTATTTTTTATAACATTACATTATATTATTATTCAAATAGCTCCATGCTTTTTGTTGCTATAAATTGCTAAATCAGAAGCACGTACTTGCTTCACTTCTTTCTTTTCACATGATTGGTGGTTTAGAGGTGCTTTTTAGAAGCTCATAAGTTTCACAACTTTCGTTGTTCGCTTTCCAAAATACTAACTGTGCCTATACTAGTGTGCTAAATCCAGATATTCATGGTGGCTGGCTGGACATGTCAGTGAAGCCAGGGACACGAAGTTAGTAGTTGGGATCTAGATATGAAGGCATAGTGTTCTCAGTCATATATCTGAATTTAGTATACTCCAAATATGAAGGTTCTGAAGGATTTGCATGTCATGCATAGAAACATATAATGCAACAAGGATCCCCATTTGTGTTATAACTTCGAGGCAGTTAACATAAAGAAATAAATGAACATTATCAAAACTGTAATTATTCATTTGTAGAATTCAATGTTTGGCAATATGTTTTGGGCAGCATGCTGGGAAAAACAAGACATCTGGCTGATTTCTTGTAATAATCCCTGTTTATCATTTAATAATATAAACATGTAATACTCAAAAGAGTTTATGCTTTTCTTCTTCATGTGACAGCCTGGTAGCAACTCTGTGGATAACCACAGAGGGAAGAAAAATCTAGTTTTATCTGCTTGGGGTGATGAGTCTTTACTTCTTGATGATTACATTAATCCAAATTATATTCCAGATGATTACGAATTGTATAGTGATCGAACTCGTAAGAATCTAGTAAGTACGATATTTCTCTATCTCTCCCTACTACATACTATCTTGTCGTAGTTATTTATACTAATGGATTGCCCCATATTCATGTGCAGAAAAGCTTAAACGAGGATGTGATTGATTTTGATCTTCTGGAAGACTTGATATGTTATATCGATGAAAACTATCCCCCGGGGGCCATCCTTGTTTTTCTTCCTGTATGCTTCCTGGAATATCCATTTTCCTGTTTCATTAATCTATTGTAGATTATCCTTTTGCATTTTGTAAAGATTTTTCTCTTGTTCATGCTACATGCATATGCGAATACAACTTCAGTGCAACTTAACTGAAGGATGCATATGTTTTTTACTTTGCACTATCTTTTCAGGGAGTTGCAGAAATTGATATGCTGGTTGATAAGTTAACTGCATCATTTCGGTTTGGAGGAGTGTCAGCTAATTGGATTCTTCCATTGCATTCTTCTCTTGCATCAACAGACCAACGAAAGGTGTTTCTGTCTCCACCTCAAGACACACGCAAGGTATGTTCTGTTTTGATCTAATCTGCCAATAGTCCAACTGCATTTATTTAGTCTCCTGAATTTTCTTTCTTAAATATATTATGCAGATTGCCTTATATATTTAATATCTTTCTTATTGTGATCTCTTGACATAAGGAAAGACATGGGAATTTTAGCCAGCTCCAATATTACTTCCTGATATTCTTTAAGCATTACAAATTCTAAGGAGATCCATTGATTAGCTTTAAAAAAATATTGAAATATTCTTTTTCGAGGATGAATATTGATAGAAAATTTTTAGTATTGTTCTGTATACCTCTGACCTCTAAAGGAAGATAAGTTATGTTGCATGGACACATGCTGGAGGTCACCGTGTCCATGTTTGACATTTATCTTCATCGACATATGCTTGATACTTGGTGGACACTTCGACACGTCCAACACATGTTAGACCCTTAATTGTCTCGGAGGTAGTTATATTTGAGATTGGTGTTTGGTTGATGGTTTATAGTATTCGGGATGTGGTGTTTTCATGAAATTATACCAGTATAATTTATTGAAATGAAAATTGAGATTAAATTTCGCATATCCTCAATTCTTTATATATATGTATTTCATAATATATTATTTCATGGTCATGTCCGTGCGGTATCTTAGATATTTAGAATTTTGCATATCCCTTTGTTCATGTCTTACTGTGTTTGTGTGCCTTATTCAATGCTGTGCAACATAGATGGTAAGTCAATGTTTAGCTACATTGCATTAATTCTCTGTTACTTTATTTGTTTCAGAAATTTCATGGTATATGATACTATGGCCAGCTTTGGCATGGACACTTCATCTGAATTTTCAAAACAGCTACTATAATTTCTACAATAGCAATCGTCATACAAGAGCATTTTCATCTTTACTCTGATGTACTGGTTGCGTTTTTATTTTGTATCCTTGAACTACTTGATTTGTTCTAGTTAATTATACCAATCATATATTAGGTACCCTCCATTTTCTTTGTTTATGCTCTTCATTTAAATTTGAAGCCAGAAATCATGAAGATGCAGTCTTAAATATGGAGATTCTATTAAATTGACAATTAAATAACCTTTCAAAATCTTAGAATATAAAGTTTGAATTGTTCCATTACATGTAATTTTTGGGTGATGTTATTTACACATGCAGAAATGCTTGGTTCTTTGTTTCTCGAGTCACAATTTGTACAATTGAGAAAGAGAGACATCCCATGTTTTAATATCTGGACATGGAGTGCTCGTTGAGTCTTTGATCATTTATTTATTGATTAACATGGTGAGCTTTGTCCTTTGAGTTGTATTTTGGGACTCCAAATGAAATGTGGGTTGAGACATTCACATTACCTGATAGTTTCACTTTCCTGTTGTCTATTAGTTATGTCCTTGCAATAAGGCATGGTTCGGTAGGAGGGAGGTGAGGGACAAAAATTAGATTTGTGATTGATAGGTAGTTTTTAGAGGGAGAGGTAGTGAGGGGAGGTGAGGGAAGGGACAACACAAAATGAACTAAAAAGTTGGAGAGAGAAGAACCCCGCCAAATTGGGAGGACACAAAAGGAGAGAGAAAATGAACTACTAAATGATGCACCTCCCTTGTCCTTCCCTCTTACCAAACATGAAGGTTAAAGGGATGTCCATGCCTCCACCTCATTGCACCTCAGCCCACGTCACCTCCTGTCCTCAAACTCTCTACCAAACCAAGCCTTAGTAAACATATGAATTAAAACTGTTGACCAATTTCCATTCTCATGTGGTCCCTTTTTTTGTTAATTATATAAACTGGGTAATTTGTTAAACTGTGGTTTTTTTTAATGCATTGTTCCTTTTATTTCCCCCTTTGCATTTCTATTATATTATAACCTCCCAATTATGGAGACCATGTAAACTTTGAACTAGTATTTATATATCGTTCTGACCTCTGGCCATGATATTTCAGGTGATTGTCTCTACAGATATTGCTGAAACCAGCATAACAATTGATGATGTGGTATATGTGGTTGACAGTGGAAAGCATAAAGAGAACCGTTTTAATCCACAAAAGGTCTGCAGTTTTTTTCTTTGCTATGATTTGCTGAGTTCCATCCCGTAACTCATTTCTTAAGTGTGTGCTATAAAACTTTTGACTTTTGCCCAAATTTCCTATTGGTAGTTCGGATAAGTATTACATATATGTGTATATATTATATATCTTATACACACACATACATACATCCAACGTTTAGCATTTTGATGGCCTTTGTGTTTGTTGTGGAGATATCTTAATGAAAGTAGTATAACCTGTAGGCATAAAAAATTGCTTATCAGTACCCGAACGAAACTCGTGACGGTGGGTTGGCAACTAACAATCCATTCGACAAACCGGCGTCACAAAGCGCATCCGCCACAAAAGCAAATCGGCGGCGCGCATAAAGTGAGTTGACGAAATCTGAGCGATGAAGCGGCGTCGCGAGTTGACTAAACTCAAGCGTTGGCGAGGCGGAATCAACCGTACTTAGTCCGTCAATACAAGCGGGCAGCAAGCTCGAAAGTTGATCAGACGCAGTTCAAACCAGGCGATCATTAGAACAAAACTAAGCCGGAAGACCGGAGAATCGGCGAAGAATCGGCGGAGAAGACGGCGGCGACGGCTTAGCAGGCGGCGCTGAACCACCGGCCAAAGTGGCCAGGTGGCTCGACCCTTGGCCGAACCACCTGACAGTTGGCCGGGTGGTGGCTCCGCACGGTCGAGCCACCTCGGCCAACTTGGTCAGAGGTGCCTCGACCAGTGGTAGGGTGCCCACCACGAAGTGGTGGGGGGCTGTGCATGTGGCGAGCCACCTCGGCCAACAGTGGCGAGGTGGTAGGCCACCAAGTTGGTCGGGCACACCCCTCTCCATTGTATAAATGGGGGTGTCATCTTCGAGGAGGCGTCAGGAGGCTTGGATTCTTGGAAGAGCTGGGACTTAAGAATTCTTGCGAGATCTACAGTGTCGGTACCGGGTCCGAGCAGCAGCAGTGAGTGCAGTCGTCGGCCTTGATCTGGCGAAGGTAAGAATTCGGGTGAACTACTGAGATACCCTCTAGGTTAAGCCGTCTTAATCTCGGGATATGGCTGTGATTTCTCCTAGTAGATCTCACACTCGTGATCCTCTCCTTTGTGAGTGTGATCCCGGCGATCCTCTCCTTTGTGAGTGTGATCCCCTCGGTAGCCGTTTCCTTCGTGAAGCGAGCCTGCGTCTGTAGTTCGAACAGGGTCTCTACACGGATCGGGTTGCGGTGGTCCACGGACACAAAAAGTCCACACGGGCAAAGAACCCATGGCGAGGACCTCGACATAGAGATCCTCGTGTTTGTTCTAAGGATAAAAGTTGTAATCTTTTGATTTTCATTATGCATATAAAATAAAAGGCATTTCTTTTGAATTTTGTTGTAGGCCAAAGAAGCGTAAGCAAGTTCAAATCAATGACAATCATCCCAACTTTCCTTGAACAAGGCGACCCGAGTGGGAGCCACCGGCCTCAGTCGGAGGTCGTCGTGCATAACCAGCGGATCCCTATCCGGTGGAAGAAGAGGTCGAGTTCGAGTTCGACCGGGAGAAGTTCGAGGTACTATCCTCACCCTCCTCGAGATCCAGTTCCCCAGCCGCTCCAAGAAGGTCTCGCAAGGAGGGAGCAGGATGAGCCTCAGATGTAGAGCCCGGGGCCGGAGTCAACCCAACGCCGCGGTAGCGAAAATCCCCCGGCCCGAAGTCGGATGGCGCCGAGATGAGCGCCGGCGGTGCGCCCGGCGCTCTCAAGCGAAACCCGCTGGCGGCGATAAGCATGGCGCAAACTTGCCAAGGCCATGCAATCCATGGATGGGGTCGCTTCTGGCGGATCTAAGATCAAACTCACGCAGAGCTTGACCTCAGTGATCGACGGTTTAGCCGTCAGCAAGCGAGTGGGTCCAGTGTCAAGCGGAACCGCTCCACCCGAGGGCGCATCCGGAGCGCCCGCGCACTCCTGCATAGCGCGCGAGCTTTGGTGCAGCGGGCTCGTGAGTTAAAGAAGGAAGTGGCAAAGAAGCCACCAAGCATCTGCGCCGGGTTGGAGGCCCAAGTCTAATGGTGTCCCAACCTCGGTTGCCCACACTCTGTCGGCGCCATTAGAAGGATACGGCGTTGCGGATCCAGCGCCAGGTCCAGATTGGCGACACCTCAAAGTCAAAGGCGTGCGCATCACGATCGGTGGTGAAGCCAACTCCGTCACCACCACCAAACCGACTATCAAGGATCGTCGGTCCTCGGAGAGAATCACGGGTCACTCCTCATGCGAGTGCTGCGCTTCGAAAGGACACAGAAGATTCTGCGGCCTCTCTATCGGATTGAAAATCGAAGTCAGAAGTCTGCCAGAACCAGCGCCACATCGGCGAAAGTCTAGGCGAGTCACTTCGGAAGTTTCGATGGATTGACCCGTCCTCGGGAAGAAGGCGTTTTCATCGGCGATGAGAGCGTTATACAGAGATCCGCCGACATACTGGCCGGTTGCTCCGGTACACACACCGATGGTCGTACTACCGTGCAAGAGTGCGAGAAAATCTCGAAGGATTCCCCAATTGGCCTGATCATGCTTGTGCTCAAGCTCATTAAGGCGATGCTCAGTGCAATTGCCATCGAAGCTCGAAGGGTGTCGGTCTTCGAGAGACTCACCGCGGAGATCCGAGACCTAGGTCAAGGCGATTCCATAAAGGATGACCTCAGAGAGGGTGAGTTGCCGAGGTCACTAATAATATGACCGGCAAGAACCATCGTCACGGGCTATTCGGCGCATCGTAGCGGCTAACTTCGTTTGCGGTCGGGACTATCCGGCGGTCCGGATCGATAAACTTCGAAGGGATACGCGGAGGATGATGCATCGAATATCGGCTCCGTCGCATCGATCATCTTGTATCTAGCGAAGGAGCCCCGAAAGCGCTCATGATCGATGCAATCAAGTGGCCAAAATGCTGAAACGGCGTTGAATAAACAACGGAAAACTTCAAGTTAGAAATGGAGTTGGCCATGCGAGGCGATGAAGAAATGCGACCAGCAGTCAAGCCGACAAAACATCAAAGGTGAATCGAGTCAGGCGTCAGCGTCGATGAAGATGATAGCGATTCGGGCGGGGAAGCGAGAAGATGATAACCCTCGAACCCCTAGCGCTAGGCAAAACATAGATATTGTTGCTCGGGAAGCGAGAAGATCAAAGACTTGGAGAGCAAAATCAATTCATTGATTTACGCCAAGTAAAGAAACGGTATTCCTTGCCCATACGGGAATGGGAATCAATCCGTACCGGTCGAAGTTTAACTTAATAAACTTCACACCATTTGATCGAAGGGTTCCCGAGCCGCGACGCGATTTATTTCAAGTCACACCGAGGAGTTATTTAAACGAACCCACGATGGTTCGGTCATTCGTTAGCACCGCCGTGGGTGCCGAATGGTACCGCCGTCTCAATGCGGGAGCATTCACGGTGGGGCGACATGGAGTCTAGCTTCCTTACCAATTTCTTTGATGGCGATACAGGGTATCGATCGGGACATTGCTCCGGCGAAGCGGAGACGGGAAGCCGTGGACATCTTTGTTAAACGATTCCGGAACAAGGCAATGAAGCTGTCGGGATCAATAGCGGAGGAGTTCATCCTCAAACTGCAGTAACTTATCGATAGATGTGCTTGAAGCAATGGTACACCATCGATAACGTGGAAGGACGAAGGTTCGTGGAAACAAGGCGAAAGGTTCCTGAAAAACGGAAAAACCGGTAAAGAATGGAAGCTCCGGCGTAATTTTGTCAGCGGCAAAGGAAAAAGCAACTTCGGTTCTGACTCAACACCATTCAACCAACGGCAATGGCGCTGGCAGCGTATGCAACAAATCAAACCACAACGAAAACCTCCGAGGCGGTTTCAAGTCCTATTCCTTTAGGGGCGGCGAGATTCCGGTCTCTTCAAATATCTTGTGGAAAATAACAAGATCAAGCTCCCTCCGATTCGAATCAAAGGAGGCAATGAAGCGAATGACCCGAATCTTGTGCATACCATAGGGCGGTTCATCACCCGCTAAATCTGTTTGACCTTAAGGACAAAATCCGGGCTTTAATGGCGTAGGGGTCATCACTATGAAGCCGTCAAAGAAAGAAGGTCGGGCGAATCACGGTGTCCATAAGCCGGTCGGTGCCGTTGACATGGTTTGAACTGAACCGGTGGTCAAAGTCGCGGTGAAGGCCGAAAATGGCGACCAGCACAAGCCGTGAGGACTTGTATCGTATACAACCCGAATGGCGAAGTCTTGGGTCCTGCACTACTTGAAGATGAGCAATGGGTAGCCTCTTCTTCGTTGAAGAAAAGCGAAGCGAAGGGAAAGGCATGCCATACTACTTCGCAATGCGGAGGAAGCGATGAGCAGTGGTAACATTCCAGTTTGTCCAGAAGGAACACGAAGCGCCACGGGGTGGACACGAGTACAAATACAGTACCAGTCCAGACCACAATACCAGCGGCTCGGAATGGGGTACCAACAAATCCCTCACTCGCCTGAGAAAGCGCTAGCAAAGTGGTCGCGAAGAAGCTACAGACAGCAACGCATGAAGTTCAACTCGGCGATCTCGATTGGTGGGTGGAAGAGATAAGCGGGAACCGAACTCTCCATATGCAGCCCGGCGTCATGGCCCATTAGCCAATATCCCGCAAGGATCACTCTCTATGAGTTCTTTGCGCTTATCAAAGAGACGAGAGAAGCTCTTCAAGAAGCCCTCGCCGATTCGAAGTCTTCCTCACCAGTTAGGTAGAGTCCGGAAGATTCGGCCCGATATCATGCTCGCGACTAAACACTTCCCTTGCATCACTTTTACAAAGGAGGATATGCGGGCGAGGAATTCCAAACCACGATAGGCGCTATACTTCCGGGTATTGGCTCTAGTGAAGTTAAGCAGGATCAAGTCGATCCGGGTTCCATTGTGGCATCATGCCCTAGCCTCATGTATCATCTTGGAATTCACTTGATGGCTGGCGTCGGCGGCACAATGATTTATGGATTTAACACGGTAGTCGCTTGGTAAGATCAGGATAAAGTGCCAAATGGGGGACTTAAAGTCCGAAGTCACCTGCTATGTGATTGACGCAGAGACTTCCTATAACTTATTGTTGGGTCGACCTTGGATCCACAATAACGTTATAGTCCCGTCTACTCTTCATCAGTGTCTCAAATATGTAGACACGAATAATGAGGTCAAGACGGTGGTCGCGGACAAACAACCGTTTAAGGGGATGGAGAATTATTTCACTGATTCTCTCCTCGGTGTAATGAGTCCGGCGAATCATCGGAGGTAGAAGTGGCGGTGAGAAGGCGTCTGCGGCAGGGCTGGTTATAGTGGAGGTTTTGTTTTAAATGACATTGTACCTTGTAATCAATCTTGGCGATGAAGAATCGTCAGATGAACATTGTAATTGGCAAATTGCCGATGAATCAATAAATGACGATTTAGAGTACCCTTTATCTTTGAATGATGTGATAACAGGTTTATACAATGATCGAGTTGCACTGTAGGCTTCGATCATCTTGCTTCACACAAAAGCGATTCAGGGACTCCTTTGGGACAACACTTTCGTCATCGAAGATCAAGTAGTGAAAAAGACTTGGTTTTACGGAAAGGAGATGCGGTTCAGTAGCGAATCACTTCTTGAAAGCGGCGAAGCGACATGGACCTATCCTCCACACATTCGGATATAGTCGAAACCTTGGGTATCATGAAGAGATGGGGTACAACTTGCACAAGGAGAAGGTCTATGTTTTGGCGAGGTCCTCGAGTCCCCTCGAGTGGCATATGTCCCAAAGAAGGGGATAATTACTATGCATTTAGAAGGGATTGGGATCTGAATCCTCCTCGGAAGATGAATGCTCGTGGGCGATTGATAATAATCCACCGGTGAGGCGGACGATTCGTCGACTCTTGGCTTAGGATTGACACCCGACCTGGAGAAGCTTTCAAGGCTTTAATGTCAAATATGGCTCGGATCGATCACGCTCTTGTTGAGAGTGATGAAGACATGCGACATGGGAAGACCCATGGATCCATCAACTCCAAGCGGTTTGGGGATAGGTTCGAACAAAGAACCCCCACTAAGGGCGAGTAGTCAGTTAATATGGGTGATGAAGAGCATCCTAAACTCATAAACATCGACAATACTCTCCTTGGAAGAAAGGAAGAGTTGATTGCCCTAATCAAGGAGTATATCGATGTATTAGCACGGAGTTACGAGGACATGCGGGACTTCGACCCAATGTGGCAACATCGCCTCAACATCAAGGGATGTCAAACTGTCAAGCAACGGCAAAAGGTTTAGATCCACAAATATTGAGGCAATTGTTGTGAAGTGAAGAAACTCATAGAATCGGGATTCATCGAGGAAATTCAACATCGATTGGGTGGCGAATATAGTCCGGTCATGAAAAGAATGGGTCGATTAGGATGCATTATGGAGCTACGAGACGCCTGCGGCTTGCGAAGATGACTTTCCTCTTCCAATCAGCGATGTCATAGTTGACAACCGTGTGGATTTGAAAGAATGTCCTTTATGGATGGCTTTTGGGTATAATCAAATCAAGATGCACCCCGATGGCCTTGAAACCTGCGGCGTTGAAATATCGGCATATATTGCTACTACGGTCGCCGTTCGGCCTCAAAATCTGCGGTATAACATACCAGAGAGCAATAGCGAGATTTTCGGGATCATCTTGAGGCGGTCGAATGCTACGTCGGCGATTTGGTGCGTGAAAAGCCGTGACAAAGGAGATCACATCAAAGATCTTAGAGCGGTATTCGAACTCATGCGGACTCATCGGCTAAAGATGAACCACAAATCCTTCCTTGGGATGTCCGGTGGCAAGTTCCCGGTTTTGTCGTCCACCGACAAAGGAATCCCGTCGATCGACAAAGTGGCGATTCAAGAGTTGCAACCTCAGAAATCGAGAGAACTCGAGGGGTTACAAAGGCGATTGGTACATCAGGCGGTTCATATCGAACCTATCGAGGAAGTGCCCGTTCTCAAAGTTGAACAAGAAGAGCGTGTCATATATTTGGGGCGGCGCTGCCGAAGGCATTCGAAGAGATCAAGTCTTATCTCGCTAAACCTCTGTTCTTGTAGCACCACGGTCGGAAAACCGTTTTGATCTACGTCAAGGCAGCGGATCACTCGTTAAGCTTTACTCGCGCAAGGCGGCGATAGCGGTCCGCGAAGCAGGCGGTGTATTATCGGCGAACATTAGTCGGTCTTTGAGTCTCGATATCCAATGGTGAGCGGTGCCTTGCATTGGTGTTCGCGATTGAAGATGCGACATATTTAGTCGGACAAGCGATTTATGTTATCTCTAACGTAAATCGGTCGAATATTTATGACCAACCGGCCAATGAGTTGGCGTTTGGCGAAATAGGCCTTGCTCTTGTCCCAATATGACTTGTATTTCAAACAACGAAGTCGGTCAAAGGACAAGCGATTTGTGATTTCTTGGTGCCGGTAGGCAATGATGATTGAGCTATATGATGATCTTAGGATGAAGTCCACGAAGTTAACACTACATCGCTTTTGACAAATATGGCGATTGTATTTTGATGGAGCTTCTCGGGCCACCAATGTGGCGAGTACCCCCGGATGTTCTAAAATCTCCGCTGGAGTCGGAGTTGTCTTGATTTCCCCGGGGAATCATGTCATGCCCCGTGCATATTCACTCACCGAACCCTGTTCCAATAACGTAGCCGAATACAACGCGCTACTTATTGGACTTAGTTTCGCCAAGGAGCTGGGGGTCGAATATCTCGAAGCGTACGGCGATTCGCAATTGATAGTTAAGCAGGTTCGTGGTGACTACGAAGTCAGGAATCCGGATCTAATCTATCATCGGATAGGCTGTTGAAATAGCGGACTCATTGAAGAGTTTTCATCGAATATATCCCGCGCCTCAAACGCGGATGCACTGGCGGCGTGCGTTGTGTCGTTAGCACAACCTTAGAGACCGAACAACTAGTTACGGTCGGGACTCACCAACTCTTCGTACCATTATCACGATGAGGCACAAGAAGATAAAGGGCTAGTTACCAAAAGTACATGCAACCCAAACCAAGTTGGAGCCAGAGTTGGCGCTTATCATCGACTATGTCTTACATGGCATTCTGGGAAGGCGTGAGGAGAGAGTCAATCCGTGAAGAGCTCAAAGATTCTTTTATGACACTCAAACCCGGCGCTATATCGCCGAGGTGCGATGGTCTTTGCTCGATGCCTCTCAAACAAAGAGGCGGAGAGGTCCTTCGGGAAGCACACGAAGGTGAATGTGGTGCACACCGCTGGTCCCAAGCTCACGTCGAATCAGGAGAATGGGCTGCTTCACCGCATGATGATTAATGGCGGTCGAATGCGGCAAATGCCACGCGTGTCAAATTCCGCGAATTATATGCATCGACCTCGGAGCGGTTGCATCCTTCGGCCACATCGGCTATTCGAGACATGGGGAATGGGCGTCGTAGGTCCCATTTTTCCTCCGTCGGTCAAAGCGTCGGTTTATTCTAGCGATCACCGATTACTTCTCCAAGTGGCGAAGCAATCCGCTAAAGAAGTCAAGGCGAGTACCGTCGTCAAATTTATCAAACACCATGTCATCTACCGACACGGTGTTCCAAGGCGGATCGTGCATGACAGCGGTCCCCGATTCATCGGCAATTCCTTCATCGAGGTTTTGCGAAAAGTTCAAAATACAAGATGTGGCGTCGGCGGCTTATAATCGGCGGCAAATGGATTAGCGAAGCATTCAACAAGGCGATTATCAAAATTACAGCCGAAGCTTGTGAAGAGTAACAAGCGAGGCTGGGATGATAAACTTCGAGCTTTCTGGGCGTATCGCACGCATTGCACATACGCCAACCTGGAAAGACCCAGTACTCACGGTTTGCGGGTGCGAAGCGATTCTCCGTTGGAAATTGATTCCGTCGCCGCCGCCCTTTCCAGCGAGATGGCGGCCAGAAAACAACATCAAAAGCGTCTCGAAGAGCTTGAGATGTTAGATGAAAGCGCTGGAGGCTCAACAATGCATTGAGTTCTACCGAGCTAGGATGTCGA
The DNA here is from genome assembly GCA_012295165.1 of Asparagus setaceus. Classification (NCBI taxonomy): domain Eukaryota; kingdom Viridiplantae; phylum Streptophyta; class Magnoliopsida; order Asparagales; family Asparagaceae; genus Asparagus; species Asparagus setaceus. Next base: position 26,650,327 of record CM022707.1, read on the forward strand.
GGGCTTTCAACAAGAAAGTTCGACGAGAACCTTTAAAGAAGGAGATTTGGTCCTTTGCTTTCGGCGACCAATAATCCCCACTTCAAAAGAAAGGTAAATTCGAACCTAAATGGGAGGGTCCGTTTATAATAGAAGCGGTCTACTCCAATGGTGCATATCGCCTAAATACCCAAAATGGCGGCCAGGCAATTAATCTTAGATAAATGGGAAGTTCTGAAGAAATACTACCCTTAGTATCTTGAGGATAACCCGTCGACGGGAAGTTCCTTGTGGGATATTTCACCCACTTTTCTTGAGGATAACCCTAGATTTGTCCTCCATCATAATTTCCCCACCGATCAAATTCCTTGGCGGTAGGTCTACAAATTTTGGTACATTACCAAAATCCCTCTTGATTAGTCTATGAACAAGAGGCCCAATCAAAATCCCTTTTCTGGGAGATAGAATATAAAATTCTTCCTCTCAGAGCATCAGGCTTCTAAATGCGGAGGGTTCTTTCCATCTTTATCTTAAGTAGCGCCGGTGAAGGTATCTTGTAGGGATTTTCGAACCGGGTTGTCCGTGAAGGTCGCTGAGTCTCTTCGGTTCTCGGTGGAGATCCCACTCTTAGTTCCATCTTTATCTTAGGTAGCGCCGGTGAAGGTATCGTAGGGATTTTCGAACCGGGTTGTCCGTGAAGGTCGCTGAGTCTCTTCGGTTCTCGAGTGGAGATCCCTCTTAGTTCCATCTTCATCTTAGGTAGCGCCGGTGAAGGTATCTTGTAGGGATTTTCGAACCGGGTTGTCCGTGAAGGTCGCTGAGTCTCTTCGGTTCTCGGTGGAGATCCCTCTTAGTTCCATCTTCATCTTAGGTAGCGCCGGTGAAGGTATCTTGTAGGGATTTTCGAACCGGGTTGTCCGGTGAAGGTCACGAGTCTTTCGGTTCTCGGTGGAGATCCCACTCTTAGGTCCACCTTTCATCTTAGGTAGCCCAGAAGCGAGAATGCAGCGCCGGGGATTTTGAACGGGTCGTGGAACTTTTGATTCCTACGGTAGGAATCTGGCGTTAAGCCTCATCGAGGAAATAGAACACATTCTTCCTTTCCCACCTCAATCAATCTTTTTCCGGTTCAGTCATTCTCCGGTCAAAAGAGGACACCAAGGTTCATCTTGGGGTATTTTATCCCGAAGCCTAAGAAGGGATAAAGCCAACGCCTCACACGCGTTGCCGGTTTAGTCTTTCTCCGATTGAAGAAGACACCAGAGTTCGATTCTGGGGCATTTTATCCCGAAGCCTAAGAAGGGATAAAGCCAACGCCTCACACGCGTTGCCGGTTTAGTCTTTCTCCGATTGAAGAAGACACCAGAGTTCGATTCTGGGGTATTTTATCCCGAAGCCTAAGAAGGGATAAAGCCAACGTCTAACACACGTTGCCGGTTTAGTCTTTTAGATTGAAGAAGACACGAGTTCGATTACGGGGCATTTTATCCGAAGCCTAAGGGATAAAGCCAGCGCTTCCTCACGCGTTGCGGTTTAGTCTTTCTCCGATTGAAGAAGACACGAGTTCGATTAAGGGTATTTTATCCGGCCTAAGAAGGGATAAAGCCAGCGCCTCACAGCGTTGCGGTTTAGTCTTTCTCGATTGAAGAAGACATCGAGTTAGATTACGGGGCATTTTATCCGAAGCCTAAGAAGGGATAAAGCCAACGTCTAACACACGTTGCGGTTTAGTCTTTTCAGATTGAAGAAGACACGAGTTCGATTAAGGGTATTTTATCCGAAGCCTAAGAAGGGATAAAGCCAACGCCTCACACGCGTTGCCGGTTTAGTCTTTTAAGTGATAAAGAGCGAAGCCTCATATTCAACATCGTAGCATTAAGTCTAGAAGAGTTTCATTCTTTTAGCACAGCGTCGTGTGTAAACGGATTTAGAAAATCTACATGCTAGCCCAACTCAAGCGGTAGTTGGTAAAGGCTCATCAAACCCGTTGAAGGTGGGGTTGGCCCGATAACCCTAAAGTCAAGCGTCTCGCGCGTTGCGGTTTAGTCTTTCTCCGATTGAAGAAGACACGAGTTCGATTACGGGGTATTTTATCCGAAGCCTAAGAAGGGATAAAGCCAACGCCTCCTGCGCAGCGTTGCTGTTTAGTCTTTTTAGATTGAAGAAGACACGAGTTCGATTACGGGGTATTTTATCCGAAGCCTAAGAAGGGACGAGTCTATGTAACAGCGTTCTGCGGGTGGTCTCTTGCGGTAAAAGTCTGAAACCCTCACGTTATTCAACATCGTAGCATCAAGTCTAGAAGAGTTTCATTCTTTTAGCACAACGTCACGTCTTGAAAGCGGATCCCGATAATCCGCGCGCTAGCCACTCAAGCGGTGGTTGGTAAAGGCTAATCAAATCCGTTGATGGTGAGGGTTTGCCAAAATCCTATAAGTATTATGGTTAATTATTTGACGACGATAAAAATCATAATAAACAATGAAAGGGATGGATCTTATTCATTTGAAGCAAATATAGAAGGAGCTACAGCTGTTTAAACATCAAGTCTATGACAAAGGATTTGTTGTTAGTGAGACACTTCACCATTGTAAGCTCGGTGGAGTTCTTCCGCAACTTCGGCTCTGAAGGACTCCTCATCGGTGTTCGGTGCCTTAGTGGTTGCCTCCTCGAGCTCGGCCGGTTTACGCCTCGACGGATCGAGCTCCCACTAACGCGGTGAGGGCTTCTTCCTTGTTGGCCTTGGCCGACTCAAGCGCCCATCCTATCTTCCTCGGCATGGAGCTCTCCACGGCGGTATTATCCTCTCCTTTTCTGCCAATATCGATGCGGATGTGGCTTAAGAAGAATATGTTTGAACACAACGGCTCAGTGATGGTGCGATCTCTCGCATCTGGACTTGAGCGGTGAAACACGAGCATCGCGCCATGCCTCTAGCGAGCTGTATGGCGATTACATATGAAGCCAGGCTACCGCGAGCTCTTCAGTCTCTGAATCTTTCCTCCGGATGGCGGAGTCGTCAACAATGGCTGAGCAGCCGGGGTAACCCATATCATATCAAAGCCATCAGGGGATCAAGCGTGCTGATGAAGAGGTCATGAAGGACCTTTTGATCGGTGTTCACAAAGGAAAGAAACGGCGTATTTCCAAGCGGATAATAAGATGGGATGGATCTTCATCGGCATCGCTCACCAGATCATGGAGTCGAGATGTAGGCTCCCGGAAGAAGAGGACTTTAGGATTCTTAGTAAAAATGAGCAAAAGCTTATTTGGCTAAAGACCCTTACGTCTCGCCGATTGTAGCCGAGGACTATGAGTCTACCGAGGCGTCTATCATTGGGATCTTCCATGGCGGGTGAGCCTCGGTGTGCTCATCTATCTCAACGGTTATTTGTGGTAGGCGATTGAAGCGGCGGAAGAGGGGTATTTTGTCGGTACACAAATGGAATGTCTCGACCTCTTTTAATTATAGTGGTATTGGCCAAACGGTTTATAATTAACATAAGAAAATTCATACCTTCTTCGGGAATGGTAGTTTCGGTAAATCTTCACCGAATCGTTGCCGTCTTGTGACCAAGTAGCAGTCATCCATGGAAGTACTACCGTATAAACCGTGCCACGAGATCCTCCATTGAGAAGTCAGAAAGAAGGCATTAGGAAGCGAATGCAATTAAAGCGAACAATAGGTAAAGTTACTTACCTCCTCTGGAATGGTTAGGCCTAGTCTCGGTTTGTGCATTTATCCTCGCAATCTCTAAAAGAACAAAAAGCAAAGAGGCAATTAGTGGGGTACAAATCCGAGTCATTCCATTCTTATTCGCCACCCGGAGAGGAATTATCGATGTTAGATGTACACAGGTCCTTGATCGGGTCCTACATCGGCCTCCTCGCCATGTAGTACATTTGTTGAGTAAAACTTGGCTCGGCATGAAGCGAAGCGGGAGCTGCGAGAATGTGGGGAGGAAAATCAAAGCGAGGATCATAATCCCTAAAACCCAAATGCATGTAATTCTCCAAAAGCGAAATTTCAGGTTACATCACGCGTAATGTTACCTCCAAATCCTTGACTTGGATCATTCTTGTCAAGTCTATATCAAGGGACCGAGGATTCACGTGATTCTTATGGGCTAATCTCTTCGTTTAACCCCTTGAGAGGGTTGAAATTCTTCTTCTTGCGGTTTTCACGAAAATTCGGTTGAATGAGAAATCAATAGAGAATTAGAAACAAAAGGAAAAAAGAGAGTAAGGTTGCGGCATCGTGGGTCTCTTCTAAAGTCCCGGCCTGAGAGTGTGGAATTCCCTCACCTCAATTGGTGGATGAGATTGCCCGTGCCATTGGCCGTGCGCCAGCGTCTTGATCGTCGCCCCACATCGGCGCGTTCTCCTCTTGGGTTTGCACTGTTCATGCACAAAACAAAAGAAGAGAAAAAGAAAGAAAGAAGCGTCTTGTGCATGTACCTCGTCGTTTGAGAGAAGGCGAAGAGATGAGAAAGAAAGAAACCTGAGAGAGGCTGCTAGGTGGAGAAAGGAGGGTTGGTGGGTATTTATAACAACCCCATATGGACCCAATCCTCTTTGAACAAGGACTCCTATTTGGCAAGAAGTAGAATTCTAGTGGAGCCCAAATCAACTCTAATTAGGACTCTAATCAGCCCTAATTAAGAGTCCTGGAACCTTATCAGGATGTCAAATTAGTGCCATCGGTCAGTTGATTGACTCCTACTCCATAGGATTTGGAAAGATTGAAGATTTATTCAGAATTACACCCAAAGGCCCCCATCGGCCGATCAGCAGCATTATCCCTCCTCAAACTAGGATTACAGTATAAACTTTTCCTAATTTGTCGAAGTTCAGGAAGAATATTCTCACAAAATATTCTTAGGGATAACTTCGATCGTCTTGGATTGCATCGGCCAGCCCAGTCAGCGTTAAGCCTAATCCTCAACTAGGATTACAGTATAAAGCTGTTTCCTAATTTGTCGAAGTTCAGGAAGAATATTCTCACAAGAAAATGTGATATAACGATCGTCTGGATTGAATGGCCGTCAACGATCGCCTAATCCTACTCAACTAGGATTACAGTATAAAGCTGTTTCCTAATTTGTGAAGTTCGGAAGAATATTCTCACAAGAAATATTCTTAGGATAATAGATATCGATGCGGATTGCATCGAGCCGATCAACGTCGCTAATCCTACTCCAACTAGGATTACAGTATAAACCTAATTTGTCGAGAAGTTCGGAAGAATATTCTCACAAGAAATATTCTTAGGATAACTGATCGTCTGGGATTGCATCGGCCCGCGTCAGCGCTCGCTAATCCTACTCCAACTAGGATTCAGTATAAATGTTTCTAATTTGTAAGTTCGGAAGAATATTCTCACAAGAAATATTCTTGGGATAACTTCGATCGTATTGCATCGGCAGATGTGCGTTAATCCTACTCCAACTAGGATTACAGTATAAATGTTTCCTAATTTGTTAGAAGTTCCGGAAGAATATTTTCACAACAAATATTCTTAGGGATAACTTCGATCGTGCGGATTGCATCGGCGTAAACCAGCCAGCCTAATCCTACTCAATCGAGGATTACGGTATAAAGCTGTTTCCTAATTAGTTGAGAAGTTCCGGAAGAATATTCTCACAAAAATATTCTTAGGGATAACTCAATAACCCTCAATTTTCTCTATTGTGGAACCTTAAAGAGGATAAATTGGCAATTACGGCGAGGCTTATATTGGCCGGACAACGCTCTACCTCGAAAAGACTCCTTCCAGCGTACCGATGCCAATTAGATGCGTTCTTTAGGAAGGCCATCGGTCAACGGTTTGGAGCGGAATAAATTCCTCCCACTATGGATAATAGTACTCCGGACGGGAGTAATGCGATGGCGGCCAACCGCGTCGTCGCCAAAAATTCTAGATCAGCGGCTCGAATCCACCGGTCAAAGCGTCGCTCGCCGTAGAAGCTAGGGCGAGGTTGAAACCCAAATGGTCTCTGTTTGACAAGGAATCCTCGAATATATCTCCATGAAAGATCAGTCCTCGGCGTTGGTTAAACTAACGGACTGCGTGATGACGAAAGAATTAGCCGATTGGGGTTACGAAACTCCATGAACTCGACCGCGACCAGTAATGTGTGACAAGGGGATTGCCGACATACGAAAAAGTCCCAAAAGTCGATGGTTAGTTAAACAACAACCAACCGACCACGAGTTACAAACAAAACTCACCCATCGACTTCAAATCAAGATAACAAAGCGGTTGGGACAATAAATGCAGAAGTGATCTTATCGAGAATCCTACAAAGAAGCTGGATGATACGAAAATCGAAGACTTGAAGCTATCTTTGGGACCCTCGGTAGGCAAGTCGGGAACCATCATGTCCAAGCATCTCCGGACTCATCAAGAATCGGTGAAAGCGCTTTGGAGGGTATCTGTAGGCATAAAAATTGCTTATCGATACGAGCGAAACTTCGTGACGGTGGGTTGGCAACTAACAATCCATTCGACAAACCGACGTCACAAAGCGCATCGCGCATACAAAAGCAAATCGACGGCGCGCATAAAGTGAGTCGCGAAACGCGAGCCATGAAACGGCGTCGCGAGTTGACTAAACTCAAACGTTGGCGAGGCGGAATCAACCGTGTACTTAGTCCGTCAATACAAGCGGGCGCAAGCTCGAAAGTTGATCAGACGCAGTTCAAACCTGCGGCGACATCAGGGTAAAACTAAGCGGGAAGACCGGAAGAATCGGCGAATCGACGGAGAAACGGCGCAGCGGCGAACGCCCGCCAAAGCCGGCCGTGATAAACCTCGGCCAAAGTGGCCAAGGTGGCTCGGCCACTGGCCGAACCCTCGGCAAATGGCCGAGGCTTCGACACTGGCGAGCCACCTCGGCAACGGCAGAATTGGCTCGACAGTGGCCGAACCACCGTTTCCCCTCTCCATTGTATAAATGGGGGGTGTCATCTTCGGAGGCGGATTCTTGGGGATTTGGAAGAGCTGGGACTTGAAGAATTCTTGCGAGATCTACAGTGTCGGCGCGGTCAGAACAGCGGCGATGCAGTGCGATCGGCGCTGAATCTAGCGAAAAGTAGCCGAATTAGTTGAACTTCTGAGATACCCTCTAGGTTAAGCTTCGTCTTAATCTCGGGGATAGCTGTGATTTCTCCTAGTAGATCTCACCCGCTCCGTGATCCTCTCCTTTGTGAGTGTGATCCCGGCGATCCTCCCGTGAGTGTGATCCCCTCGGTAACCGTTTCCTGTGAGAGCCTGCGTCTGTAGTTCGAACCCGGGTCTCTACGGATCGGGATTGCGCGGTGGTCCACGGACACAAAAGTCCCGACACAGGCAAAGAACCCGCATAGCGAGGACCTCGACATAGCGAGATCCTCGTGTTTGTTCTAAGGATAAAAGTTGTAATCTTTTGATTTTCATTGTGCCTTAAAATAAAGGCATTTCTTTTGAATTTTGTTGTAGGCCAAAGAAATTTGTAAGCAAGTTCAAATCAATGACAATCATCCCAACTTTCCCCGCGAACATAACCTATGGAGTATAAGGCATCATTAAAGACAAACCAAAATTTGTGAGCAGTTGTTGAGTATCTGAGTTGCGTAGGTTGGCCAAGGAACCTACGGGAGTGTTTAGTAAGTTGAGAGTGAAAATACAAGTGAAAGTGATTATTTCAAGTCACTTTATTTTGTTTTGTTGGAAGTTGTTTAGTAAGTTGAGAGTGAAAATACAAGTGCAAGTGATTATTTTAAGTCACTTAATTTTGTTTTGTTGGAAGTACTAGATGAAAGTGTGAAAGTGAAGTGCATCCAAATACTATCACATCAGGTATCATGCTTACTTTACTTCACCATGAAAGGTTGAAAGTCATTCTGAAAAGTGATATGGTGGAGACCGCAATAAGGGGAAAAAACTACTTTTTACGTTTACCTTGATAAAAAGGAGATTTAAACACTTTTGTCAAATGAAACATTTATTTTAATTTATGTTTATAATTAGATATTCTTGTATTATTAAAAACAATAACAAAATTAAATACACTACAAATATATTTTATAAATATTAGGTATATACAAATTAGTATATGATCTTGGATGATAAAAATATTATATTTAGATTACGGTAAATGAGTTATGCTTAATCTCTTTAATTACCAAGTGATTTTATCATGATATCTATGCCTCATTTTTAGTTTATGTTCTATACTTATCGAACAATTAAACACATTAAAAATGTAAAACGATAAATAAATGGATCTTGCTTTTTTTTACTTTAAAAAACAAGTTGTTTTCAGACGGACACATAAGTTGTTTTCAAATGGGCACTGTATTTCACTTGCATACTAATATGAATGTACTTTCACACATGCAAAAAGGCGACTCCCACCCTTTTAGTTCCACTTTCAGTTTGCCGAGGACCCTAAATATATGCAAGAAAGGGGTTTTAAACTAAATCTTGGAGTTGCAGGTTACTTGAGAGAATTCTCTCTTATGAATAATGCAATTTAGGTTCGTGCAACCTAGGAGTACATGATCAAAATTCTTCTAGACTAAAAGTGTAGAAGGGGCCGATGACGAATTTTCCTTGGGTATGAATCACTATAATCCATAAGGTCCAAACACAACATATTTCAAAATGGCTTGAAAGTCCTTGTAGAGAAATAGAGAAGACAAAATTATTATTTCATCTAACCCTAATCTCTCTTAAATAGAGATTAGGAGGGTTGCATAAGTGGATATGCATATTGGCCCAATTACCCAAATACCGAAATAGTTAAACATATAATATCATCTAACACTTCCCTTCAAGCTGGAGCATATATTACTATACTATATATGTCTGACTTCTTACAAATCGAAAGAAAACAGCTAGTTGTAAGAGCTTTGACAATATCATCTTTGTCCGGAATGCTTGAAGACGTCAGCAATCAGAAAAGTATAGTCACAGCCCGTAGAAATCCTATGTGGGGTCAGTAGAAACTCTAGGCGGACATCCAGTACAAATCCTAGGTGGGCAGCTAGTAGAAACCCTAGGCATGCAGCTAATAGAAACCCTAGACGGGTAAGTCCGTAGAAACCCTAGGCGGGGGCAGTCAGTAGAAACCCTAGACAGGTAAGCCTGTAGAAACCCTTGGCGGTGATCGAAGTGGCGCCCAATCTGTAGAAGGCACGGACTAGACAAATCTTTGATTGATCTATAGGAGGAACAGACCAAAATTTCTTGAACGACTCTGTTGAAGACGGACTTGATGCGATGTTGCATACTTAATGTTGGTGCAACATAAACCCGATGATGTAGATCTGATTCGGATTGGATCTGAAGTTGAAGGCAATCAGCGAAAGAAGCAAAAGTTATTACTGTTCACAATGAACAGTGTCTGTAAACCCAATGATGTAGCAGTATTTGTAAGGGTTTTTCTAAAGGGTAGGGTTTTTGACTAAGATTGTTGAAGCCGAGGTTGCCGAAGCCACTGAGGGGAAGCATGGAGGCCGTGTTTGCGGCAAAACCCCCTCGGCGGCCCCAAGATCTTGAAAGAGAGGAGAAGTTCTTTAGGATCGAGATGTCGGCTTTGATACCATCTTAAGTTAATTCCCTCTAACCATTACACCAAAACTTCAAAGTTATGGTGAGGGTTGAGGATTATAATTTTATATTAATTCTAATAGTTCTTATGTATTATGTTAGTTTATAAAGCATGTTAATTAAGTAACCAAATTTTTTTATAAGAGACTGACTCATATCTCAGTCCACTACATGTTATATGAAGTCTACTAACTCATATCTCAACTAACTAATAAGAACTTACTAAATCAAATCTCTAACCTATTCTCATCTTATCTAAGTGATAGAAAATACCATCTAAAAAAAAAAAAAGAAATTTAAGAGTAGTCAAATCGGCACCCAACGGCTAAAGGATAATGTTCCGGTCCATATTCTCTATCTCAAAATTCACATTTTTGTATATTGTTTGCATCAGATAATCCCAGGTTGGAAAACTTGATCTCAAGTTCTGAAATGGAACAATCTCAAGTTCTGAGATGGAAAAAATAAAAGACAAACCTTTTGAGCATATATTATGGCTTAAAACTCCTCCATCGAGCTTAATTGAAGGTTACCCAGCATGAATGTTTCCTCCATACTCGATGTCTCATTGAGTGGAGAAGGAACTTATATGTAGTCAAAAAATTGAAGGAAAACGTGATAGCGTTTACTGGCTGTTGATTGGCAAGATTGGCTCCAAAATCAATGATCAAATGATTGTACTTGTTGGCTAATGGAGTGATGGAGAAGACTGAAGCAGGGGCTTTTGCATCTTTGGGTAGCAACTATGTTGTTTTCGCCATGAAAAGAAATTGTTTTTACCTATAGGAAGAACATGGCAAAGTTATGTTAGTCTCCGGTAAAGACAGCGTTACTTCAATTATCTTCTTCTAAACTAGCCCAAGTTTGACTCCTATCTCAGTAAATCTAGCTTCAAGCAAATGTGAGTTCCAAATTATTTATTTCAGAATCTTAAAAATCTTAATATCCATGCATGAAGCAATAAATGCTTTGATACAAATTAATAGGGGAGACTAACTTGGAGAACGCGGAAATTTGAAGGAAAAAAAATTCAAAAGATGAGAATCGAAAAATAGGGAATCACACCTTCATATAAGTGGGTAGCACACCTTCAAAAGGAAATAGAAGGAATCACACCCTCAAGAAAAAGAGAAGACCCTCAATCAAATAAATTCTCAATCGATATAACATACCTTCATATTTCCAGTTACACCAAATTCTTTTATAAGAGATTAGAATCTCAACCAACTAAGTACAAGATGAATAACAAATTAACAAAGTACACCACATAGTCTGAATGCGTCTACATATTAATATGCTTGCTGTTACAAAATGTAGAATATTTATGTATGTATAAGTTGGTCACATATGGCTGTTTCTAGCATTTCCTTTTTCTGGTGAGGGCTTACATACAAATATGTTAATTGCATGTCTGATTTTTTGCTGTTATGTCTGTTCCCTCATATTTGATATTCCCTTAAACACTTTCATCATGCCAGTCACCTTTTTCAACAGTGTCATGTAACTGTATTAGAATATTTTGCAGAAAATGACAAGCATGGTTGAGGATTGGATCTCAGGCAAATGCAAAGCAAAGACGAGGACGAGCTGGACGCCAGAAAGCCTGGAATCTGTTTTTGCTTACACTCGCCACAGATATGAAAACCTTATGCGATTCTTTCAGGTTTACCAGATCCTAATGAGAATGCTTAGTAGTTTGTTATCATCAATTCAAATAATTTGCTTGAGATTGGCGGATAGATAAGTTCTCTCAGTTGGTAGGTAGAATGGATAACACAAAGATAACAGTAAAACTTTGACCAAAACTTTTATCCTAATTCTTTGAGTTGACTTCGCCAGCTTTGTTATGGGACATTTTTTCTGTAAGATTGTTCAACATCTTTTGTTTTTGTCTTCCTTTTGCTGCCTACGCCCATCTTAATTTTGTTCCACCCTTATCCTGGCCACATCTTCAACTTAAGTTTCTAATATCTGCACGGTTGCTTATCCAGATTGTTATGCATTTCAAAACTTCTGGGTTGACGGCCTCACCTTATAATCTAGGCTGACTCTAGCTTGTGTAACATTTCTTTTCTTTCTTTCCTATCTTTTCCATATTATCACCCATTCAACTCAACATTCTTGTCCTAGCTACACTCATTTCTGGCACATATTTCCACCTGCTCGACAATTGATCTATATCGAAGGGTCCATCGTAACCCTTCTCATGGAATTTCCCTAGACTTTGCAAGTGTTCTGTGATAGTATGTTCAACTTTTGGTTATCTCTTGTATGCTTGTAATAGGTGCTAAAGTACTCTGTTCCACATGTTAAGACATTTCATAGTCAATAAATTGTTTAGTAATATAGTTTGCTATGCTAGTCTTGCATTTCTCCAGTATTTCTAACCTTTAATGGGGATACTATCAGGTCCACATCATCTTTAACTTTATGAAGCCCAATTTGTGTAAAATACATATGCTACCTGCTATAGTTCAATTCAGTTGGTACACCCTAAATTCTCCTATTTGGTCCTCACCGGTTCTGTGCATGTGTGATATACTTATATCTACATTTATATGGAGTACTTATTATATCTCCAACTGTACAAGGTTAATATCATAATTGACAAATCGAATTAGTACAGAACTATCTAGGCTGCCCATCGAGCAAGTGATCTCCTAAACGTGAAGCTTGAATAGTTCATGCATTTGATTGGAGAAGTATAAGATTAGACTATATTTGGGATGTAAGCTGTTTGGCTATTATATTCTTTTGGTTGTATATGATTGCTTATAGGTGCATGAGTTAATTGGATGACAATGCATCACCTTCATTTATGATGACATTAATTAATTGCTCTATCAAGGCTTAAAACTCCTCCATCGAGCTTAATTGAAGGTTACCCAGCATGAATGTTTCCTCCATACCGATGTCTCATTGAGTGGAGAAGGAACTTATATGTAGTCAAAAATTGAAGGAAAACGTGATAGCGCTTTACTGGCTGTTGATTGGCAAGATTGGCTCCAAAATCAATGATCAAATGATTGTACTTGTTGGCTAATGGAGTGATGGAGAAGACTGAAGCAGGGGCTTTTGCATCTTTGGGTAGCAACTATGTTGTTTTCGCCATGAAAAGAAATTGTTTTTACCTATAGGAAGAACATGGCAAAGTTATGTTAGTCTCCGGTAAAGACAGCGTTACTTCAATTATCTTCTTCTAAACTAGCCCAAGTTTGACTCCTATCTCAGTAAATCTAGCTTCAAGCAAATGTGAGTTCCAAATTATTTATTTCAGAATCTTAAAAATCTTAATATCCATGCATGAAGCAATAAATGCTTTGATACAAATTAATAGGGGAGACTAACTTGGAGAACGCGGAAATTTGAAGGAAAAAAATTCAAAAGATGAGAATCGAAAAATAGGAATCACACCTTCATATAAGTGGGTAGCACACCTTCAAAAGGAAATAGAAGGAATCACACCCTCAAGAAAAGAGAAGACCCTCAATCAAATAAATTCTCAATCGATATAACATACCTTCATATTTCCAGTTACACCAAATTTTTTATAAGAGATTAGAATCTCAACCAACTAAGTACAAGATGAATAACAAATTAACAAAGTACACCACATAGTCTGAATGCGCCTACATATTAATATGCTTGCTGTTACAAAATGTAGAATATTTATGTATGTATAAGTTGGTCACATATGGCTGTTTCTAGCATTTCCTTTTTCTGGTGAGGGCTTACATACAAATATGTTAATTGCATGTCTGATTTTTTGCTGTTATGTCTGTTCCCTCATATTTGATATTCCCTTAAACACTTTCATCATGCCAGTCACCTTTTTCAACAGTGTCATGTAACTGTATTAGAATATTTTGCAGAAAATGACAAGCATGGTTGAGGATTGGATCTCTCAGGCAAATGCAAAGCAAAGACGAGGACGAGCTGGACGCGTAAAGCCTGGAATCTGTTTTTGCTTATACACTCGCCACAGATATGAAAACCTTATGCGACCCTTTCAGGTTTACCAGATCCTAATGAGAATGCTTAGTAGTTTGTTATCATCAATTCAAATAATTTGCTTGAGATTGGCGGATAGATAAGTTCTCTCAGTTGGTAGGTAGAATGGATAACACAAAGATAACAGTAAAACTTTGACCAAAACTTTTATCCTAATTCTTTGAGTTGACTTCGTCAGCTTTGTTATGGGACATTTTTTCTGTAAGATTGTTCAACATCTTTTGTTTTTGTCTTCCTTTTGCTGCCTACGTCCATCTTAATTTTGTTCCACCCTTATCCTGGCCACATCTTCAACTTAAGTTTCTAATATCTGCACGGTTGCTTATCCAGATTGTTATGCATTTCAAAACTTCTGGGTTGACGGCCTCACCTTATAATCTAGGCTGACTCTAGCTTCTTGTAACATTACTTTTCTTTCCCTATCTTTTCCATATTATCACCCATTCAACTCAACATTCTTGTCCTAGCTACACTCATTTCTGGCACATATTTCCACCTGCTCGACAATTGACTCATATCAAGGGTCCATCGTACCCTTCTCATGGAATTTCCTAGACTTTGCAAGTGTTCTGTGATAGTATGTTCAACTTTTGGTTATCTCTTGTATGCTTGTAATAGGTGCTAAAGTACTCTGTTCCACATGTTAAGACATTTCATAGTCAATAAATTGTTTAGTAATATAGTTTGCTATGCTAGTCTTGCATTTCTCCAGTATTTCTAACCTTTAATGGGGATACTATCAGGTCCACATCATCTTTAACTTTATGAAGCCCAATTTGTGTAAAATACATATGCTACCTGCTATAGTTCAATTCAGTTGGTACACCCTAAATTCTCCTATTTGGTCCTCACCGGTTCTGTGCATGTGTGATATACTTATATCTACATTTATATGGAGTACTTATTATATCTCCAACTGTACAAGGTTAATATCATAATTGACAAATCGAATTAGTACAGAACTATCTAGGCTGCCCATCGTGAAAAGTGATCTCCTAAACGTGAAGCTTGAATAGTTCATGCATTTGATTGGAGAAGTATAAGATTAGACTATATTTGGGATGTAAGCTGGCTATTATTCTTCTTTGGTTGTATATGATTGCTTATAGGTGCATGAGTTAATTGGATGACAATGCATCACCTTCATTTATGATGACATTAATTAATTGCTCTATCAAGGCAAGGATCTTACTTTTTCCCATTTAATATTTGGAGGTGCCTGAGATGCTGCGGATGCCATTGACTGAACTGTGTTTGCAAATTAAGTCACTTGACTTAGGAGACATAAAATCCATTTTAACTGAGGTATGGGATGTCTTCACTACCTCTAAGATTGGTCAAGTCAATGTGAAGTGCTAGCTATCTGAAATTTGTTGTCTCCAGGCGCATTGAACCGCCACATGAAGATGCTATTTCGCCTGCAGTTGATTTGTTGTACAAGGTATTTATTTTATTATTTGTTGATTTATTATTAAATTTGTTTGATGTTTCTGACTTAAGCAGCTAGTCCTTGTCGCATCTTTCTTGCTATCTGCTAGTAGTTTCTTACTGTTAGGTATTACTTAAGGTATTTGTAGGTATAACACAGGATTAAACTGGCAAAAGAACAATTAGTTATTTGATCTTGTTGCTTTGCTCAGGTTGGAGCTTTTGAAGGAAATGAGGTCTTATCATCTCTTGGATATCATTTAGCAAAACTTCCTGTGGATGTTTTGATTGGAAAGGTTAATATGTATTCTTTTATTTTGCTCCTCGTTAAAACTCTATTCTTATAAAAAAGGCACTTTTTGAAGGATTGGTAAATGAATATTCTGAAGACTTACCATTTAACTCATGTTCATGTGACTTGTAGATAAGTCCTCAGCAAAGGTTTCAAAGAGTGCTTAACTTTTTTGCGAGGATTATTCCTACCTGAAGACCTATATCATAATTTGTCAAATTAAAATCGCTAGAGTTCACGAATTTGCAATTAACATTGCAACAATATGCAGCTATCATCCTCTAATACCTCTTGATTATAAAATCAAATACAACTCACTGAAACATGCTGGTTCCTTGTAAACCAAAATGCCATCCAGCATTAAATATTGTATTATAATAAAGCAACAATGACTTAATAACTTTTGGGGTATTGCTAATGTTGAATTTGAAAAGAGCATCATTGTCATATATTTTTAATAAATTGAACACACCTTGCTTTGAAGAATTTATCAACCACCAATATTGCATTCCTGTATTTGTACATCTAAACTTTAATTATGCTATTTTTGTTACAATGTGCCACAATGTAAACATGAGTGGAAAGCTTTGAATACTAGGTAAATAGAGTGGTTTCCTATTGTCATCTATCATGAGGATTCTAGATCATAAATGTATTTGTAGAACTTCTACCGCTGTAGAATAGTCTGATTGTGTTTTAGCAGGCTAAATTTCTTTTCTTTCCCTATCTTTTCCATATTATCACCCATTCAACTTTTTCAACAGTGTCATGTAACTGTATTAGAATATTTTGCAGAAAATGACAAGCATGGTTGAGGATTGATCTCTCAGGCAAATGCAAAGCAAAGACGAGGACGAGCTGGACGCCAGTAAAGCCTGGAATCTGTTTTTGCTTATACACTCGCCACAGATATGAAAACCTTATGCGACCCTTTCAGGTTTACCAGATCCTAATGAGAATGCTTAGTAGTTTGTTATCATCAATTCAAATAATTTGCTTGAGATTGGCGGATAGATAAGTTCTCTCAGTTGGTAGGTAGAATGGATAACACAAAGATAACAGTAAAACTTTGACCAAAACTTTTATCCTAATTCTTTGAGTTGACTTCGTCAGCTTTGTTATGGGACATTTTTTCTGTAAGATTGTTCAACATCTTTTGTTTTTGTCTTCCTTTTGCTGCCTACGTCCATCTTAATTTTGTTCCACCCTTATCCTGGCCACATCTTCAACTTAAGTTTCTAATATCTGCACGGTTGCTTATCCAGATTGTTATGCATTTCAAAACTTCTGGGTTGACGGCCTCACCTTATAATCTAGGCTGACTCTAGCTTCTTGTAACATTACTTCTTTTCTTTCCCTATCTTTTCCATATTATCACCGATTCAACTCAACATTCTTGTCCTAGCTACACTCATTTCTGGCACATATTTCCACCTGCTCGACAATTGGACTCATATCGAAGGGTCCATCGTGTACCCTTCTCATGGAATTTCCCTAGACTTTGCAAGTGTTCTGTGATAGTATGTTCAACTTTTGGTTATCTCTTGTATGCTTGTAATAGGTGCTAAAGTACTCTGTTCCACATGTTAAGACATTTCATAGTCAATAAATTGTTTAGTAATATAGTTTGCTATGCTAGTCTTGCATTTCTCCAGTATTTCTAACCTTTAATGGGGATACTATCAGGTCCACATCATCTTTAACTTTATGAAGCCCAATTTGTGTAAAATACATATGCTACCTGCTATAGTTCAATTCAGTTGGTACACCCTAAATTCTCCTATTTGGTCCTCACCGGGTTCTGTGCATGTGTGATATACTTATATCTACATTTATATGGAGTACTTATTATATCTCCAACTGTACAAGGTTAATATCATAATTGACAAATCGAATTAGTACAGAACTATCTAGGCTGCCCATCGTAGCAAGTGATCTCCTAAACGTGAAGCTTGAATAGTTCATGCATTTGATTGGAGAAGTATAAGATTAGACTATATTTGGGATGTAAGCTGTTTGGCTATTATATTCTTTTGGTTGTATATGATTGCTTATAGGTGCATGAGTTAATTGGATGACAATGCATCACCTTCATTTATGATGACATTAATTAATTGCTCTATCAAGGCAAGGATCTTACTTTTCCCATTTAATATTTGGAGGTGCCTGAGATGCTGCGGATGCCATTGACTGAACTGTGTTTGCAAATTAAGTCACTTGACTTAGGAGACATAAAATCCATTTTAACTGAGGTATGGGATGTCTTCACTACCTCTAAGATTGGTCGAAGTCAATGTGAAGTGCTAGCTATCTGAAATTTGTTGTCTCCAGGCGATTGAACCGCCACATGAAGATGCTATTTCGCCTGCAGTTGATTTGTTGTACAAGGTATTTATTTTATTATTTGTTGATTTATTATTAAATTTGTTTGATGTTTCTGACTTAAGCAGCTAGTCCTTGTCGCACCTTTCTTGCTATCTGCTAGTAGTTTCTTACTGTTAGGTATTACTTAAGGTATTTGTAGGTATAACACAGGATTAAACTGGCAAAAGAACAATTAGTTATTTGATCTTGTTGCTTTGCTCAGGTTGGAGCTTTTGAAGGAAATGAGGTCTTATCATCTCTTGGATATCATTTAGCAAAACTTCCTGTGGATGTTTTGATTGGAAAGGTTAATATGTATTCTTTTTATTTTTGCTCCTCGTTAAAACTCTATTCTTATAAAAAAAGGCACTTTTTGAAGGATTGGTAAATGAATATTCTGAAGACTTACCATTTAACTCATGTTCATGTGACTTGTAGATAAGTCCTCAGCAAAGGTTTCAAAGAGTGCTTAACTTTTTTGCGAGGATTATTCCTACCTGAAGACCTATATCATAATTTGTCAAATTAAAATCGTTAGAGTTCACGAATTTGCAATTAACATTGCAACAATATGCAGCTATCATCCTCTAATACCTCTTGATTATAAAATCAAATACAACTCACTGAAACATGCTGGTTCCTTGCAAACCAAAAATGCCATCCAGCATTAAATATTGTATTATAATAAAGCAACAATGACTTAATAACTTTTGGGGTATTGCTAATGTTGAATTTGAAAAGAGCATCATTGTCATATATTTTTAATAAATTGAACACACCTTGCTTTGAAGAATTTATCAACCACCAATATTGCATTCCTGTATTTGTACATCTAAACTTTAATTATGCTATTTTGTTACAATGTGCCACAATGTAAACATGAGTGGAAAGCTTTGAATACTAGGTAAATAGAGTGGTTTCCTATTGTCATCTATCATGAGGATTCTAGATCATAAATGTATTTGTAGAACTTCTTACCGTTGTAGAATAGTCTGATTGTGTTTTAGCAGGCTAAATTTCTTTTTTCTTTCCTTTTTTTTCCTTTCTGTTTGTTTAGATGATGCTGTATGGTGCAATTTTGGTTGCCTATCCCCAATCCTCTCAATTGCAGGATTTTAAGTTACAAGTTCCCATTTGTGTATCCCAAAGACGAGGTACTAGCTCTGTTAAAAGTAGAAGCTGTGTAATATTTGTGATTTTTTTGTGATCTGATTAAGTTTCGTAACACTATATTCAGAAACAGAATGTGGAAAGAGTAAAATTAACATTATTGAGTGACAATCTAGATGCCGGAATTTCTCCCTCTGAGGCAAACAGGCAATCAGACCACCTCTTGTTAATTGTTGCCTACAACAGATGGGCTAAGATTCTGCATCAGGTAATGAAAATTGGGTTTTTTTGTTTCTTTAATAGTATCCTATTGTTCTTTCATCTTTCAGACACCCTCTAATATATTTGTCACATGCATTTTGTGCTTTGCACTTGCACTGCCATTTTAATTGCTAATTGTTTTTAATATGCTATTTAATCTTGCAGAATGGGTCAAAAGCTGCACAAAATTTTTGTCGGTCATTCTTTTTAAACAGTTCAGTGATGTACATGATTAGGTGAGGCCACTCATGCTAAAAATCATTCAGAAATTGTAGCTTTGAGTATTGTTTTATCACTGTTTCTGTTAGTTTCTCGGAGATAAGCATACTACTAGACTCATGGCAGCTGGGCTTGTTAAACCACACTTTAATATGTATTAGCAAGAAAGTTATGTAGTCCTTGCATCATATCTATTTTAGAATTTAAGCATGCATCCTAGATTATTGTCCCTTTGGTCTAGTGTTCCAGTTTTGGTGGTCTGTTGTCCACTATGCTTATTATATCTCCAACTGTACAAGGTTAATATCATAATTGACAAATCGAATTAGTACAGAACTATCTAGGCTGCCCATCGTAGCAAGTGATCTCCTAAACGTGAAGCTTGAATAGTTCATGCATTTGATTGGAGAAGTATAAGATTAGACTATATTTGGGATGTAAGCTGTTTGGCTATTATATTCTTTTGGTTGTATATGATTGCTTATAGGTGCATGAGTTAATTGGATGACAATGCATCACCTTCATTTATGATGACATTAATTAATTGCTCTATCAAGGCAAGGATCTTACTTTTTCCCATTTAATATTTGGAGGTGCCTGAGATGCTGCGGATGCCATTGACTGAACTGTGTTTGCAAATTAAGTCACTTGACTTAGGAGACATAAAATCCATTTTAACTGAGGTATGGGATGTCTTCACTACCTCTAAGATTGGTCGAAGTCAATGTGAAGTGCTAGCTATCTGAAATTTGTTGTCTCCAGGCGATTGAACCGCCACATGAAGATGCTATTTCGTCTGCAGTTGATTTGTTGTACAAGGTATTTATTTTATTATTTGTTGATTTATTATTAAATTTGTTTGATGTTTCTGACTTAAGCAGCTAGTCCTTGTCGTACCTTTCTTGCTATCTGCTAGTAGTTTCTTACTGTTAGGTATTACTTAAGGTATTTGTAGGTATTACTTAAGGTATTTGTAGGTATAACACAGGATTAAACTGGCAAAAGAACAATTAGTTATTTGATCTTGTTGCTTTGCTCAGGTTGGAGCTTTTGAAGGAAATGAGGTCTTATCATCTCTTGATATCATTTAGCAAAACTTCCTGTGGATGTTTTGATTGGAAAGGTTAATATGTATTCTTTTTATTTTTGCTCCTCGTTAAAACTCTATTCTTATAAAAAAGGCACTTTTGAAGGATTGGTAAATGAATATTCTGAAGACTTACCATTTAACTCATGTTCATGTGACTTGTAGATAAGTCCTCAGCAAAGGTTTCAAAGAGTGCTTAACTTTTTGCAGGATTATTCCTACCTGAAGACCTATATCATAATTTGTCAAATTAAAATCGTTAGAGTTCACAATTTGCAATTAACATTGCAACAATATGCAGCTATCATCCTCTAATACCTCTTGATTATAAAATCAAATACAACTCACTGAAACATGCTGGTTCCTTGCAAACCAAAATGCCATCCAGCATTAAATATTGTATTATAATAAAGCAACAATGACTTAATAACTTTTGGGGTATTGCTAATGTTGAATTTGAAAAGAGCATCATTGTCATATATTTTTAATAAATTGAACACACCTTGCTTTGAAGAATTTATCAACCACCAATATTGCATTCCTGTATTTGTACATCTAAACTTTAATTATGCTATTTCCTTGCTACAATGTGCCACAATGTAAACATGAGTGGAAAGCTTTGAATACTAGGTAAATAGAGTGGTTTCCTATTGTCATCTATCATGAGGATTCTAGATCATAAATGTATTTGTAGAACTTCTTACCGTTGTAGAATAGTCTGATTGTGTTTTAGCAGGCTAAATTTCTTTTCTTTTCCCCTTTCTTTTTTTTTTTCCTTTCTGTTTGTTTAGATGATGCTGTATGGTGCAATTTTTGGTTGCCTATCCCCAATCCTCTCAATTGCAGGATTTTTAAGTTACAAGTTCCCATTTGTGTATCCCAAAGACGAGGTACTAGCTCTGTTAAAAGTAGAAGCTGTGTAATATTTGTGATTTGTTTGTGATCTGATTAAGTTTCATAACACTATATTCAGAAACAGAATGTGGAAAGAGTAAAATTAACATTATTGAGTGACAATCTAGATGCCGGAATTTCTCCCTCTGAGGCAAACAGGCAATCAGACCACCTCTTGTTAATTGTTGCCTACAACAGATGGGCTAAGATTCTGCATCAGGTAATGAAAATTGGGTTTTTTTGTTTCTTTAATAGTATCCTATTGTTCTTTCATCTTTCAGACACCGCCTCTAATATATTTGTCACATGCATTTTGTGCTTTGCACTTGCACTGCCATTTTAATTGCTAATTGTTTTTAATATGCTATTTAATCTTGCAGAATGGGTCAAAAGCTGCACAAAATTTTTGTCGGTCATTCTTTTTAAACAGTTCAGTGATGTACATGATTAGGTGAGGCCACTCACATGCTAAAAATCATTCAGAAATTGTAGCTTTGAGTATTGTTTTATCACTGTTTCTGTTAGTTTCTCGGAGATAAGCATACTACTAGACTCATGGCAGCTGGGCTTGTTAAACCACACTTTAATATGTATTAGCAAGAAAGTTATGTAGTCCTTGCATCATATCTATTTTAGAATTTAAGCATGCATCCTAGATTATTGTCCCTTTGGTCTAGTGTTCCAGTTTTGGTGGTCTGTTGTCCACTATGCTTATTATATCTGATACAAGATAGTCAATGATTTTCTATTAAAGCTTACAATCTACTGACTAACTGTTAAATTTGCAGGGACTTGCGCATACAGTTTGGAAATTTGTTAGCAGACATTGGGCTTGTCGACCTCCCTAACTTTTCTCAGGTAGATATTATATATGATGTATATTTCTTTCCTTTGATCATATAGTTTCAGGTTTAAAGCAATTGAAAAATGGACTTATATGATTTCAAAATAAGTTTTCTTTTGGGCGCGTGGGCAACAGTTTTACTGCCCCTACAGTCTGATTTGATGCTTCTGACAGTCCGGCAAGATTTTAAATGTCGGATGTCGGGTTCATGTCGGACAGCTGAAATCCATGTCGGATAGCGGAAATCGGGGATATGTCGGGGGACATGAACTAAATATCGGATTCACATATCGGTGATGCGCATATGTATAATATCATGTCCTAAATGCAATCTAAGCATTCCTAAATTCAATTTAAGCATACTTTATAAATTCTATAGTCTAAACATATAAAAAGTAAATAATATATGATGTTTAGGGTCACTAACCGATTGTAGAAATTTGATTCTTGATTGCATCTTGAAACCATTCGGTGCTTGACCTACAAAATAAGAAAACATTGTTAGTAAACATAGAATAGCATATAAAGAATGAAGCAAGTAACATATAAGATATAACATATAGAATGAAAATCACAACTCACAAGATTCATATTCATAAAGAAACATAAGCAAATCAAAACAAACAAACAGGTTTTAAAGCTACAAATAGTTCATAATTGTTTAACATCCATAGAGCAAATCCATAAATAATAACATAAAAGCTAAGATAACTAGAATCAATCTTCATCATGATAGGAAGTAGGATTATCCTCCTCATCCCACTGCTGAATAATGCATCCATCTCTTCTTCCTCATCATCTTCTAACGCTCCTTTCCTTTTGATGAAGATGATCCCGACTTCTTTCTTTTATACATTTGCAACCTTCCACTCTCTTCCTTGGATTAGCTCCCAAACATCTCCAACAACAAACAAGTATTCTCTATAATTTCGAAACTTTGGCCTTAACATCATCTGAACTTTCACACACCTACAATACCCCTCTTCCGCTAGGTGTTGTTTGAATCGCTTAATCCCGCCATTGAGAATTTGAGTGCAATATTTGCATTTAACCTTGTTTGTGTCTGAACCAACTCTCCCCATATAGCCAACATGGATCTTTACCGCCTGTTTGGTGTTGCTCGGCTTAGTATATCCTTGTCCTTCCGATGATATGATCCTACAATATTTAACAAGACAACAAATATAGATTTAGACAACAAATATGGATTTATGAATTTCAATTATAAATTTATAATTCAAATGCTAACTTAAATTCAATTTTATTTGACAGTAAAAACATTACTACCACAATCAAAGATTCAACAACAAAGACAAAAAAAACAATGGATTGCTCAAAGACTCACTCTCAACAACAAGACAAAGAAATAGCAATCATAAAAAATTGTAAATCAATTTGTTATGTATAACTATAATATTAATAGTGTAGTTTCAAATCGAATAAAAGTCCAAATGCTTTCGCTCTTAGAGATAGGGATATTCATTAGCAAGTTAGCAACTATCCGAGTAGCCTTAGAAATTCAAGAAACCTAACAAACAAACTGTGATGCACATATAGCACGATAAAAATAACGGATACTATAAGAAATGCATAGCAAAGCTAATAGCAAACCACAAGTTAAAATATAAAATAAAGAGAGAACATGATTCGTGAACAATAAACATTTATACATCCAACCAGAATTTAATCAAAGACAAAGAAATGTAAAAAATAAAACAAAGAGAGACGAAGGAATAGAGAGAAAGAGAGAGACTCGAGAGACTTAACATTCGACGAGGCGAGCTCGAGAAGGGTTTCGGATGACGAGGCGAAGCCCAGGCTCCGATGATAAGGCGAGAACAAACTGTTCAAGAACTGAAGCTGAGAAGGCGAGCTCGAGATGACGAGCTCAAGAAGAAGACGAGAACCAGCTCGAGAAGAAGACGAGCTCGAGATCAGCTGTTGTGTTCCGAACTCGAGAAGAAGAGCTCGAGAAGACGAGCTCAGAAGAAGACGAAGCCAGAGCACACGAATCGAATCGAAAGAGAGAAGACGAGCCGTGAAAATCGAACCGTTTGCCCTAGGTCAATTTCTTTTCTCCTGAGCCGCAAAACCAGAACGGGTAAGTTTGAAACGGTTTGGGTTTTAGCTCTAAATCCAAACCCGATTAGCAAAACAGAGTAAAATAACATATTGAATATATCGGCCGATTTTCAAAGTCGAAAATTGGCCGATATGCTCGATATGGCCCCACTTTTCCGATGTCGTTCATACAACTTAGAATCCTCCAAGTCGTGGCTTAGGGCTTGAAACCGACATGTCTGGACATGTCGGCCGACATTTAAAACCTTGAGTCCAGGCTTATCGCACCATAACCAGCAAGATGAAAAACATTCTAGTTTGTAAACCTGTGAGTATTGTTTTATCACTGTTTCTGTTAGTTTCTCGGAGATAAGCATACTACTAGACTCATGGCAGCTGGGCTTGTTAAACCACACTTTAATATGTATTAGCAAGAAAGTTATGTAGTCCTTGCATCATATCTATTTTAGAATTTAAGCATGCATCCTAGATTATTGTCCCTTTGGTCTAGTGTTCCAGTTTTGGTGGTCTGTTGTCCACTATGCTTATTATATCTGATACAAGATAGTCAATGATTTTCTATTAAAGCTTACAATCTGCTGACTAACTGTTAAATTTGCAGGGACATGCGCATACAGTTTGGAAATTTGTTAGCGGACATTGGGCTTGTTGACCTCCCTAACTTTTCTCAGGTAGATATTATATACGATGTATATTTCTTTCCTTTGATCATATAGTTTCAAGTTTAAAGCAATTGAAAAATGGACTTATATGATTTCAAAATAAGTTTTCTTTTGGGCGCGTGGGCAACAGTTTTGCTGACCCCTACAGTCTGATTTGATGCTTCTGACAGTCCGGCAAGATTTTAAATGTCGGATGTCGGGTTCATGTCGGACACCAAATCCATGCCTGATAGCTGAAATCGGGATATGTCGGGGACATGAACTAAATATCGGATTCACATATCGGTGATGCATATGTATAATATCATGTCCTAAATGCAATCTAAGCATTCCTAAATTCAATTTAAGCATACTTTATAAATTCTATAGTCTAAACATATAAAAAGTAAATAATATATGATGTTTAGGGTCACTAACCGATTGTAGAAATTTGATTCTTGATTGCATCTTGAAACCATTCGGTGCTTGACCTACAAAATAAGAAAACATTGTTAGTAAACATAGAATAGCATATAAAGAATGAAGCAAGTAACATATAAGATATAACATATAGAATGAAAATCACAACTCACAAGATTCATATTCATAAAGAAACATAAGCAAATCAAAACAAACAAACAGGTTTTAAAGCTACAAATAGTTCATAATTGTTTAACATCCATAGAGCAAATCCATAAATAATAACATAAAAGCTAAGATAACTAGAATCAATCTTCATCATGATAGGAAGTAGGATTATCCTCCTCATCCGACTCCGTGAATAATGCATCCATCTCTTCTTCCTCATCATCTTCTAACGGCTCCTTTCCTTTTGATGAAGATGATCCCGACTTCTTTCTTTTATACATTTGCAACCTTCCACTCTCTCTTCCTTGGATTAGCTCCCGAAACATCTCCAACAACAAACAAGTATTCTCTATAATTTCGGAAACTTTGGCCTTAACATCATCGGGAACTTTCACACACGGCGCACAATTCCCCCTCTTTCCGGCTAGGTGTTGTTTGAATCGGCTAATCCCGCCATTGAGAATTTGAGTGCAATATTTGCATTTAACCTTGTTTGTGTCGGAACCAACTCTCTCCCCATATAGCCAACATGGATCTTTACCGCCCGGTTTTGGTGTTGTCGGTTTAGTATATCCTTGTCCTTCCGATGATATGATCCTACAATATTTAACAAGACAACAAATATAGATTTAGACAACAAATATGGATTTATGAATTTCAATTATAAATTTATAATTCAAATGCTAACTTAAATTCAATTTTATTTGACAGGTAAAAACATTACTACCAAAGAATCAAGATTCAACAACAAGACAAAAAAACAATGGATTGCTCAAAGACTCACTCTCAACAACAAGACAAAGAAATAGCAATCATAAAAAAATTGTAAATCAATTTGTTATGTATAACTATAATATTAATAGTGTAGTTTCAAAACTGGGCTAATGAGTCCGAAATGCTTCTTTCGTTCCTGTTAGAGATAGGGATATTCATTAGCAAGTTAGCAACTATCCAGAGTAGCCTTAGAAATTCAAGAAACCTAACAAACAAACTGTGATGCACATATAGCACGATAAAAATAACAGATACTATATAAGAAATGCATAGCAAAGCTAATAGCAAACCACAAGTTAAAATATAAAATAAAGAGAGAACAAAGGATTCGTGAACAATAAACATTTATACATCCAACCAGAATTTAATCAAGACGCCAAATGGAAAAAATAAAACAAAGAGAGACGAATCGAGAGAGAGAGAAAGAGAGAGAGAGACTCGGAGAGCGAAGCAAGCGGCGAGCTGAAGGCTTCGGGATAATAATGCGAAGCTTCAGAAAGGCTCGGGATGATAAGTAGCTCGAAACAACTCGTATCAAGAATCGAGCGCGAAAGCGAGCTCGAATGTGAAGCTAAAGCGAGAACCACTCGAGAGAAAACGAAGCTCGAATCCCGGTATTCAACTCGAAAGAAGAGCTCGAGAAGACGAAGCTCGAGAAGAAGACGAAGCAGAGCATCGAATCTAATCGAAAGAAAGAGAGAAGACGAGCCGCAAAACTGAGAACAGGTTTGCCCTAGGTCAATTTTTCCTTTTCTCCTGTAGCTGCAAAACTGAGAACGGGTAAGTTTGAAACGGGTTTGGGTTTTTAGCTCTAAATCCAAACCCGATTAGCAAAACAGCCTGTAATAAATATTGTTATATCGGCCGATTTTCTCAAAATCGGCAATTGGGTCGAGCCTTCACTTTTCTCGACATGTCGTTGAAAACGCCATACAACTTAGAATCCTCCAAGTCGGCGGCTAGGGCTTGAAACCGACATGTCGGACATGTCGGCCGACATTTAAAACCTTGAGTCCAGGCTTATCGTACCATAACCAGCAAGATGAAAAACATTCTAGTTTGTAAACCTGTGGGTGCTCAACTATAAGGGTATCTTAAATATGAAATAGGAGTTCCATATTTTTCTTGGATATCACTAGAATTTCTTGTTATTTTCTTATAAATGGAGTACTCAAATATTGAAGGCTAGGTTTTTTTGAATAGACGAGGTTGTAGTTGAGTGTGATATGTTTTTAGGTTGTTTATTTTATGAAGTATTATAATTAGTGACAATGTGATGAATTGGAAAAGAGGCACCGTCAACATCGCTCCATTCAATTGTTAAAAACTTAAAAAAAATGGCAAGTACCGAAATGTGAGGACTAGGGAAAAAGTGATGTTACAGAAAGGTTAGTGTCTGTCCCCAGGAACTTAGGATTAAACATAATCACATAAAATGGTTTTGAATTTGACTAAAATAATATCCTATATTTCCTATCAAGCTGGAGCATTTATTGTACATGGCCAGCTTTTCAGGAATGTATGTAATACCTGACGTCCCAAGGGCTTCACATGAAGATTGGCTAAGAAATCTGCCGATTGAAAGCAGAATTTACAATTCGAGATGTGAGCAACGCTTTTCTTCATAGTGATATGTGAAGCTCATGCTGGCTATTCTGTTATGTTGCCTTTAGCTGTAATCCTCCCCAACACACACAAACACCATTTTTTTTCCTCTGTGCTTTTGGATAAGTTTTTCCAGTTAATTTATATTTCTTGTATATATGAATTTTACGCATTCTGACTTCAGAGTTTCTTTGATATCATTCTTCTACTGTACTAGTGTTGTAGGTGTCACTTCATTTTGGGAATGTCTAAGGGGTTGTATTCTTTGAAACAGGGTGATGGGAAGAAAAAGGACAAGCTTGACAGTTGGTTTGCTGATACATCTCAACCATTTAATATGTATGCTCACCATTCATCTATCATCAAGGTATATCTTGATGTTTTTCTCCATGTTTGCTCTGGCATAATTTGACTTTCACTATTTGTTATTATTGATCTGTACAAAAATTATTGCTGACATTCTTCACGAATTGTTGGTTCTATTAAAGCATTACTTGCATTATGCATTAGCCAATTGAGTCTTATTGACTCAGGGAGATGAGTTAAAAGGTATTAGTATTCTGGCCCGTGCGAAGCATGGCTCTCATACTGTTCAGGCCCTAATTTTGACAGAATATTTAGACTTGTGAGAAGCACAGGCAAAAGCTTAAAAGGGCAATGGAAGGGTACGACAACAATGAGATTATAACTACTTTAGATAATTTACATCATAAATTTACATCATATATAAAAGTTTACAGACCTAACCAACCTGAATTTCAGCGAAGCATAAATTAAGGATGAAATAACAATAATCATGAACAAAATTACAATTGAGGAAATTAATTGTTAACTCAAACAATGCAATATTTATGTTTAATAAGTTGTTTGTAAATTGAATAAGTAATCATCTTATGGGATTATGGCCAAATCTTAATTCAAAATCCAACTCTTCTTTTGCCTCTTTTTGTGTTCTCCACCTTGTATGCTTCTCCATGCAAGTCTAATTCAAGATTCAATTAATATAGATTTAGACAACAAATATGGATTTATGAATTTCAATTATAAATTTATAATTCAAATGCTAACTTAAATTCAATTTTATTTGACAGTAAAAACATTACTACCAAAGAATCAAAGATTCAACAACAAGACAAAAAAACAATGGATTGCTCAAAGACTCTCAACAAATGACATTAGAATAGCAATCATAAAAATTGTAAATCAATTTGTTATGTATAACTATAATATTAATAGTGTAGTTTCAAACTGGCTAATGAGTCCAAATGCTTCTTTCGCTCCTCGTAGAGATAGGGATATTCATTAGCAAGTTAGCAACTATCCGTAGTAGCCTTAGAAATTCAAGAAACCTAACAAACAAACTGTATGCACATATAGCACGATAAAAATAACAGGATACTATATAAGAAATGCATAGCAAAGCTAATAGCAAACCACAAGTTAAAATATAAAATAAAGAGAGAACAGTGATTCGTGAACAATAAACATTTATACATCCAACCAGGAATTTAATCAGCACAGCAGTCAGAAAAAAATAAAACAAAGAGAGACGAGCGATTGAGAGAGAGAAAGAGAGAGACTCAGAGAGACGAAGCACACCTGACGAGGCGAGCTCGAGAAGGGCTCGGGATGACGAGGCGAGCTCGAGAAGGGCTCGGGATGATAAGGCGAGCTCGAGAACAAACTGTTCCGAAGAATCCGAGCTTGAGAAGGCGAGCTCGATGACGAAGAAGAAGAAGAGGAACAAATGAGAAGAAGACGAGCTCAGATCACCGTTGTGTTCAACTCGAAGAAGAGCTCGAGAAGACGAAGCTCGAAGAAGACGAAGCAGAGCATCGAATCTAATCGAAAGAAAGAGAGAAGACGAGCCGTAAAACTGAGAACTGGTTTGCCCTAGGTCAATTTTCTTTTCTCCTGTAGCTGCAAAACTGAGAACGGGTAAGTTTGAAACGGGTTTGGGTTTTTAGCTCTAAATCCAAACCCGATTAGCAAAACAGCCTGTAATAAATATTGTTATATCGGCCGATTTTCTCAAAATCGGCAATTGGGTCGAGCCTTCACTTTTCTCGACATGTCGTTGAAAACGCCATACAACTTAGAATCCTCCAAGTCGTGGCGGCTAGGGCTTGAAACCGACATGTCTGACATGTCGGCCGACATTTAAAACCTTGAGTCCGTGCTTATCGCATTCATAACCAAAGAAGATGAAAAACATTCTAGTTTGTAAACCTGTGGGTGCTCAACTATAAGGGTATCTTAAATATGAAATAGAGTTCCATATTTTTCTTGGATATCACTAGAATTTCTTGTTATTTTCTTATAAATGGAGTACTCAAATATTGAAGGCTAGGTTTTTCTGAATAGACGTGGTTGTAGTTGAGTGTGATATGTTTTTAGGTTGTTTATTTTATGAAGTATTATACTTAGTGACAATGTGATGAATTGGAAAAGAGGCACCGTCAACATCGCTCCATTCAAATGTTAAAAACTTAAAAAAATGGCAAGTACGGAAATGTGAGGACTAGGGAAAAAGTGATGTTACAGAAAGGTTAGTGTCTGTCCCCAGGAACTTAGGATTAAACATAATCACATAAAATGGTTTTGAATTTGACTAAAATAATATCCTATATTTCCTATCAAGCTGGAGCATTTATTGTACATGGCCAGCTTTTCAGGAATGTATGTAATACCTGACGTCCCAAGGGCTTCACATGAAGATTGGCTAAGAAATCTGCCGATTGAAAGCAGAATTTACAATTCGAGATGTGAGCAACGCTTTTCTTCATAGTGATATGTGAAGCTCATGCTGGCTATTCTGTTATGTTGCCTTTAGCTGTAATCCTCCTCCCCAACACACACAAACACCATTTTTTCCTCTGTGCTTTTGGATAAGTTTTTCCAGTTAATTTATATTTTGTATATATGAATTTTACGATTCTGACTTCAGAGTTTCTTTGATATCATTCTTCTACTGTACTAGTGTTGTAGGTGTCACTTCATTTTGGGAATGTCTAAGGGGTTGTATTCTTTGAAACAGGGTGATGGGAAGAAAAAGGACAAGCTTGATAGTTGGTTTGCTGATACATCTCAACCATTTAATATGTATGCTCACCATTCATCTATCATCAAGGTATATCTTGATGTTTTTCTCCATGTTTGCTCTGGCATAATTTGACTTTCACTATTTGTTATTATTGATCTGTACAAAAATTATTGCTGACATTCTTCACGAATTGTTGGTTCTATTAAAGCATTACTTGCATTATGCATTAGCCAATTGAGTCTTATTGACTCAGGGAGACGAATTAAAAGGTATTAGTATTCTGGCCCGTGCGAAGCATGGCTCTCATACTGTTCAGGCCCTAATTTTGACAGAATATTTAGACTTGTGAGAAGCACAGGCAAAAGCTTAAAAGGGCAATGGAAGGGTAATGACAACAATGAGATTATAACTACTTTAGATAATTTACATCATAAATTTACATCATATATAAAAGTTTACAGACCTAACCAACCTGAATTTCAGCGAAGCATAAATTAAGGATGAAATAACAATAATCATGAACAAAATTACAATTGAGGAAATTAATTGTTAACTCGAAACAATGCAATATTTATGTTTAATAAGTTGTTTGTAAATTGAATAAGTAATCATCTTATGGGATTATGGCCAAATCTTAATTCAAAATCCAACTCTTCTTTTGCCTCCTTTTGTGTTCTCCACCTTGTATGCTTCTCCATGCAAGTCTAATTCAAGATTCAATTAATATAGTAACTTGAGAGAAATATAAAATGCAAGAGATATAAAACTATGAAAACTAAATGATGTGAAGTATAGCAAAATTAAGAATGCAGAAGATATAGATGGACTAATTGTGACTAAAAACTCTAGCATGGAGAATCTGCAACTTGAATTTCAAAGGCAAAGAAGGATGCTATAACTACTAAATCAAATAGAAGAAAAAGTAACTACTTCCAATCAAAATTCAATTTAGATTTCATCACTTTGACACTTAAAAACAAAAACTAAAGCAAACCCCATAAAATACAACCTATTAGTCTATTGAGAAAGCAAATATATATGGATTAGAGTATCATACATGAAGTAAATAGCCTTACCATTGCATTTGCATCATGGCCCCATCCTCTTAAACAATCATACCATTATACTGAAATTTAAGCTCAAAACTAAGTGATAGGATCTGACATGCACAATATCCAGATTATAACAAAAACCCTAAGCAAGTATTTGACGGCATTAAGATAAAGACAGTAGTATTAATCAGGCATATAAGATAGTTTAATACATCAATCACAATTAGTCTCGTGAATACAATGTACCACATATACCACATACACATGTTGTAGTAGCCACGCATAATATACCACGACAATCACAATTAGTCTCGTGAATACAATATACCACGACAATCACAATTAGTCTCGTGAATACAATGTACCACATATACCACATACACATGTTGTAGTAGCCAAAAGGATGACAATTCATCAAGCTCATTTACATACAAAAGAAACAAATTAGCACTATAGTAGTCACTAGTTTCGAAATGCATACCAAAAGCATCCTTCCACCACCATAGTCCAATTAAATTAATAGAAAGAAAGAAAAGAGGAAAACAATTAAGAAAAGAAAAGAGAAGAAAAAGAAGTAAAAACAATTAAGAAAGGAAAGAGAAACCCGCGAAGATGTTTTGATATTTACAACTTAAAATCCTCGATCATCCTCAATGACCTTGACAACAACCTTCTCATCATATTGAATATTCTAGAAGAAGAAACTCATATTGAATGCTACTACATGAGATTATCAAAATTTATATCACATGAAAATTTTATATTGCAACGCGTAACTGAAAAGAACAATCTCCAGCTAATCCATTTTATTATGTAAAATTACAAAAATGGAGTTACATTACAAAATATGAAGGAGAAGAAAAAGCAATAGAGTTATGACTATAGAGTTTTGAATTTGCATGAGGAGGAGTTGGATCTCGCTTGTTGTTCCGAATAGCTCGTCGATCTTGAAGCTTTCTCGAGAAGTTTTGATGACGGTGCTGCCTGAGAAGGGCTCTGATGATATAAGCTCGAGAACAAACCGCTGCTCAAGAATCCGAAGCTTGAGAAGGCGAAATCGAGATGACGAAGCTCAAGAAGAAGACGAAAACCAAACAGAAGAAGACGAGCTGCAGATCACCGTTGTGTTCAACTCGAAGAAGAGCTCGAGAAGACGAAGCTGAAGAAGACGAAGCCAGAGCGCATTTAATCAACTCGAAAGAGAGAAGACGTTTCTGAAATCGTGAACCGGTTTGCCCTAGGTCAATTCTTTTCTCTCTGAGCCGCAAAAACCAGAACGGTAAGTTTGAAACGGTTTGGGCTTTGCTCTAAATCCAAACCCATTAGCAAAACAGCCTAAAATAACAATAATTATATCTACCGCATTTTTCAAAGTCAAAATGGCCGATATGGCCGATATGGCCCCGACTTTTCCGACATGTCGTTGAAAAACGCCATACAACTTAGAATCCTCCAAGTCGTGGCGGCTAGGGCTTGAAACCGACATGTCTGACATGTCGGCCGACATTTAAAACCTTGAGTCCGTGCTTATCGCATTCATAACCAAGAAGATGAAAAACATTCTAGTTTGTAAACCTGTGGGTGCTCAACTATAAGGGTATCTTAAATATGAAATAGGAGTTCCATATTTTTCTTGGATATCACTAGAATTTCTTGTTATTTTCTTATAAATGGAGTACTCAAATATTGAAGGCTAGGTTTTTGAATAGGCGGGTTGTAGTTGAGTGTGATATGTTTTAGGTTGTTTATTTTATGAAGTATTATACTTAGTGACAATGTGATGAATTGGAAAAGAGGCACCGCCAACATCGCCCATTCAAATGTTAAAAACTTAAAAAAATGGCAAGTACGAAATGTGAGGACTAGGGAAAAAGTGATGTTACAGAAAGGTTAGTGTCTGTCCCCAGGAACTTAGGATTAAACATAATCACATAAAATGGTTTTGAATTTGACTAAAATAATATCCTATATTTCCTATCAAGCTGGAGCATTTATTGTACATGGCCACTTTTCAGGAATGTATGTAATACCTGACGTCCCAAGGGCTTCACATGAAGATTGGCTAAGAAATCTGCCGATTGAAAGCAGAATTTACAATTCGAGATGTGAGCAACGCTTTTCTTCATAGTGATATGTGAAGCTCATGCTGGCTATTCTGTTATGTTGCCTTTAGCTGTAATCCTCCTCCCCAACACACACAAACACCATTTTTTTCCTCTGTGCTTTTGCATAAGTTTTTCCAGTTAATTTATATTTCTTGTATATATGAATTTTACGCATTCTGACTTCAGAGTTTCTTTGATATCATTCTTCTACTGTACTAGTGTTGTAGGTGTCACTTCATTTTGGGAATGTCTAAGGGGTTGTATTCTTTGAAACAGGGTGATGGGAAGAAAAAGGACAAGCTTGACAGTTGGTTTGCTGATACATCTCAACCATTTAATATGTATGCTCACCATTCATCTATCATCAAGGTATATCTTGATGTTTTTCTCCATGTTTGCTCTGGCATAATTTGACTTTCACTATTTGTTATTATTGATCTGTACAAAAATTATTGCTGACATTCTTCACGAATTGTTGGTTCTATTAAAGCATTACTTGCATTATGCATTAGCCAATTGAGTCTTATTGACTCAGGGAGACGAATTAAAAGGTATTAGTATTCTGGCCCGTGCGAAGCATGGCTCTCATACTGTTCAGGCCCTAATTTTGACAGAATATTTAGACTTGTGAGAAGCACAGGCAAAAGCTTAAAAGGGCAATGGAAGGGTACGACAACAATGAGATTATAACTACTTTAGATAATTTACATCATAAATTTACATCATATATAAAAGTTTACAGACCTAACCAACCTGAATTTCAGCGGAAGCATAAATTAAGGATGAAATAACAATAATCATGAACAAAATTACAATTGAGGAAATTAATTGTTAACTCGAAACAATGCAATATTTATGTTTAATAAGTTGTTTGTAAATTGAATAAGTAATCATCTTATGGGATTATGGCCAAATCTTAATTCAAAATCCAACTCTTCTTTTGCCTCCTTTTTGTGTTCTCCACCTTGTATGCTTCTCCATGCAAGTCTAATTCAAGATTCAATTAATATAGTAACTTGAGAGAAATATAAAATGCAAGAGATATAAAACTATGAAAACTAAATGATGTGAAGTATAGCAAAATTAAGAATGCAGAAGATATAGATGGACTAATTGTGACTAAAAACTCTAGCATGGAGAATCTGCAACTTGAATTTCAAAGGCAAAGAAGGATGCTATAACTACTAAATCAAATAGAAGAAAAAGTAACTACTTCCAATCAAAATTCAATTTAGATTTCATCACTTTGACACTTAAAACAAAAACTAAAGCAAACCCCATAAAATACAACCTATTAGTCTATTGAGAAAGCAAATATATATGGATTAGAGTATCATACATGAAGTAAATAGCCTTACCATTGCATTTGCATCATGGCCCCATCCTCTTAAACAATCATACCATTATACTGAAATTTAAGCTCAAAACTAAGTGATAGGATCTGACATGCACAATATCCAGATTATAACAAAAAAAAACCCTAAGCAAGTATTTGACGTGCATTAAGATAAAGACAGTAGTATTAATCAGGCATATAAGATAGTTTAATACATCAATCACAATTAGTCTCGTGAATACAATGTACCACATATACCACATACACATGTTGTAGTAGCCACGTACAATATACCACGTACAATCACAATTAGTCTCGTGAATACAATATACCACGTACAATATACCGCATATATACCACATACACACCACATACACATGTTGTAGTAGCCAAAAGGATGACAATTCATCAAGCTCATTTACATACAAAAGAAACAAATTAGCACTATTGTAGTCAGCTATTTTCAGAAATGCATACCAAAAGCATCCTTCCACCACCATAGTCCAATTAAATTAATAGAAAGAAAGAAAAGAGGAAAAAAACAATTAAGAAAAGAAAAGAGAAGAAAAAAGAAGTAAAAACAATTAAGAAAGGAAAGAGAAACAAACCTGCAGCATGTTTTTGATATTTACAACTTAAAATCCTCGATCATCCTCAATGACCTTGACAACAACCTTCTCATCATATTGAATATTCTAGAAGAAGAAACTCATATTGGAATGCTACTACATGAGATTATCAAAATTTATATCACATGAAAATTTTATATTGCAACGTGTACCTGAAAAGAACAATCTCACAGTTCAATCCATTTTATTATGTAAAAATTACAAAAATGGAGTTACATTACAAAATATGAAGGAGAAGATAAAAAAAGCAATAGAGTTATGACTATAGAGTTTTGAATTTGCTTACTGAGGAGGAGTTGGTCTCAGTTGTTGTTCCAGAATAGCTTCGATCGATCTTGAAGCTTTCTCGAGAATTGATCGTTGGAGGGGTATCAACATTAACTACAAATCCAAGCAAATCCTAAAAATATTATGAAAATTGGTAATCAAGATCAAACCCAAGAAAAATGGGGATTAAGAAAAATACAAAACCCTAGAAAAGAAATTTTGCTATAAAATTAAATAAAGAAGAATATGAAAGAAAAGAATGGAAAATCTCACCTTAGAGTGCTTCTTGAGGTTTGGTTCTTCTTTGGCGATCAGACTCCATCGATGACGCCTTCGGAGAGCGAGAGGCCGGCAGAAATTTTGTCGGTCAAGGATCTGAAGATCTCTTTCCTCTTGCAGAAGGATGAAGAGAGAGCTTATGAAACCTTAATACCGAAAATAATAACAGCCCACATAGAGAATTTCATCACAATCTCAATTGCATATGAAATCCAAGAAATAACCCAGAATTTATGAAACCTTAATACTCAAACAATATAAGGCGCTGAAGCACTAGGCGAGTTGTTCAGACGCTTGTAGCGCATGCCTAAGCGCTACTTAAGTTGGCTATTTTTAAATTATTTAATTATAATAATTGAGAAAAATATGTATTAAATTCATATAAATTTTCTAAAAAACGAAAAAGATAGCAATCTTAGATCTACAATAAACCATGCATACTTAAATACTAAATAGCCAAAATAATAACTAACAAGATTATAGAAAGCGCTAGGAGGCCTAGGCATTGGATCCGACACTTGCCTAGGAGGTTTTCTTTTTTTATTTTTTAATTACAATAATTGATAGTAAATGTCAATGTGCCGGACTGGTGTCTAAGCGGATTTCTTTCTTCATTTAAGTGCCGATCGAGGAGGTTTTGCTGAAGGTCGGAGGAGGTAGTGGAGGTGTTCATATTTGGAGATTAAAAAATATGAAGGAGGTTGGAGGACGTGGAGGCTGCAACATAGAAAATCATGATCAATGTCTAAATGGTGCAGTCCACGTAAGCAGACAATGTCCCCTAAACACTCCCAAAATCTAGGTGAGCAGCCTAGATACCGCCTGGACGCTAGGCGCTAGTTAGGTGGCCTAGGTACCGCCTAGGCCTAGGCGGACTAGGCGGAGGCTTTTTAAAACATTGTACTCAAGTGATGTCCCCTAAACACTCCCAAAATCTAGGTGAGTAGCCTAGATACCGCCTAGGCGCTAGGCGCTAGTTAGGTGGCCTAGATACCGCCTAGGTCTAAGCGGACTAGGCGGAGGCTTTTTAAAACAGTGTACTCAAGTGATAAAATTTAACAGTTCCATATATTATAAAGAGTAGAAAACCCTGTAATTTGGAATAAGTTGACTGCAAGCTCTAATACTACATTCTTAATAAATCAATATGCCATATAACAATGTTATGACTTGAATGCTCAGTTAAAGGTCATTTTAATTGAATAAAGCCATCTAATACATGTTTATATTACGTGCAGGTTGCTTATGTCAATTTTTTTCCTACATCATAACATACCATAGCAATAGGTGAAAACCATCAAATCTGATTAAAAAACTCAGCCAAATTGCATTTTCAAAAATAAAACCATCATATATATATATATATAGGACCAGAGCATCATAAATGAAGTAAATAGCCTTACCATTACATTTGCATCACTGGCCCCATCCTCTTAAATACTCATACCATTACATTGAAATTTAAGCTCAAATCCAAATGATATGGCATGACATGCACAATACCCAGACTACAACCAAAAAAATAATACCATAAGCAAGTATTTGACATCCATAAAGATAAAAGACAGTAGTATTAATGATGCATATGAGATAGTTTAATACATCAATTATAGTTAGTGTCATGAATACAATACACCACATATATATGTTGTAGTAGCCAAAAGGATGAGCATTCATCAAGCTCATTTACATACAAAAAGAAATAAATTAGCATTGTTGTAGTCCATTGTTTTAATTATCCCCGACATGGTCCGATATATCGCCCATATATCTTTTTACATGGCTTGCCACAACTGATATGGTCTCTAAATATCCTTACCATTTTTGGTTATTTTAGGCGATATATCCCCGATATGGCCGATATATTAGCCTATATGTTGGCCGATATATACCCTTTCATATGGCTTATCGCCAAAGAATATATCGCATTCAATTTTTGGGCGAAATATCATGATTTTCCCATTATCTCAAATGATATTTTGGCCTGAAAAAATCAGACGAAATGTTGCAACGTTGATTTGTAATTTGGTTTATTTTACAAGGTTAATTACTGATCCTAAACATATATTATTTATATTTTGTATGCTTAGATTTCATTAAGTATGTTGAGTTTACATTTTAGTGCATTATACTATATATATGCAAACATCTGTTATGGCATTCTGATATTTACAACATATCCCCGATATTTACTCGACACCCGCAATCTGTTATGAATTTTGCCCGTCCGATATTTTCCCGATATCTGATATTTAAAACCTTGTTGTAGTTGGTTAGTTTTAAAAATCATACCAAATGCATCCTTCCACCACACCATAGTCTAATTAAATTAATAGAAGAATCAAACCTCAATTATCATCTATACTACAAATGAAAAGAAAAGAGAAGGAAAAAACAATTAAGAAAGGGAAGAGAAACAAACCTACAGTATATCATATATCCTACCATAAATCCAGTCAACTAGTCATCTTCTTTTCATATAAATTATGGGAAGATAACTTACTTGCAAGAACAAAACTTGAGTAAAGAGTCAACTTCCCAACAAATTTAATGGCTAAGATTAACAAAGTTGTTTTTGTATGCTCTTTTTCTCTTCTTAATTTTCATACCCTACAAATACTATTAAAAGATAAATTCATAAATTCAATTACTATATAGTCCTTAAAAACATGGCTTCTAAAATCCATGTAAGGAATTGATTTTAATGTTCCAAACAATCCAACCCAACTGTCAAAAACCTATTCTACATAATTCATCTATCATCCAAGTGTTCATGTTTTCTAATTTTCTAATAAAAAAGGGAAAATAAAATAAAGACAGAGACATGATTCAACTTTGTTAAAAGCGAATGAGTTTGACACCACATTTATCCCTATTCATCAATTAAAGAAGATAGATATCTGAGATAGTGAGCTTCAATCAACTGTAGCCTCTCTTGCCCACGAATCTCCATATCTCTAGTATCAGAAACAATTAATAGATTAATTCATCAAAAAGGTCATGTAGTTTCCAAAACAATAAAAACCACCATGAAATATTCTAAAAATTTAATAAAATCCAAATAAAAAATCCCTATTTAGTTTGTTCACACCTTTTCACCCTTTCTTATTAAAAATTAAAAATAAAGTTAAAGTCCTGACATTTTCTCAAAAAAAAAGAAAAAATGTACCTCAAGGCAAAACAATCTCATTCTCATAATGAACTCTTTCAAATTTTAGTGAGATGATACGACTCATCATTTTGATTTTTCTCTTGATATCCTTGTGAGAGTTCTCCTTAGCTACTTTCTTTCAACTGAAATTATCATCTGTTGAAACTTCTATTTCTCTCCACCATATCTCCAATTTCTATTCTAGTTTGATCATTCTTTAAATATATTAAAAGATATAGTATATAACATTGGATAAACTTAAAATGCGAACATGCACGGAGACATCATCTCTATAATGTCCCTATTCTACACATTATGCAAACGATAGTAAAAGGTATTGACATTTAACAAACCATAAAAATTTAAGAAATGAAATAGTTAGAATCAAGCCCACGAACCAAAAGTCCATACAAGCATCAATGCAGTAAAGAATGATGACGCTTCTAGAACTAACAACCTTCTTTATTTACTCATGTTCCGTGTTTTATTCTTCTTCATTTGCTTATCATGTAAATAAAACTTTAGCTATAATGTTAGTATGTTACCAGTAAATAGAAATATGCTCATCATGTAAATATGCACCAACAACTCATTCTTAATCTTAACCTCTAGCAAGTTTCGGAGGTTTTACTTTGACTAAGAATATACGTCTATAATTCCATTATTATCTAGTTAAATATGAAAATTTTAGGAAATTTTGATGAAATTAGGTCTGAAAGATATAGTGTCGTCAAAAGAACTTACATACTCAACTACAAATATTAAGCGAGAAAAGAAATTGAGAGGAAATTAGAAAATGAGTTGAAAGAGAGACCTTTTGCCTTTATGTCACGCTCTTTGGAGAATACATCATTGAGGGGAGGATCACCATCATTGTAGCTTTTAAACTGCTATCTACAAAATTATCTACTTAATTGCAAATCCAAGCAAGCACATCAAGAGCAGACCATATGAAATTGGATATAGAAAGCTAATCGCAGCCAATAATAAAACCCTAGAAAAGAGGGGAAAACCTCACCTTTGAGTGATTGAGAGAGAAATATTGATGGCTGCAAAGATTCTTGAGAGAGACAAAAAGGTCAGATTTTGGAGATGCAATTTTTATAAAATCTAGAATTTTTGGAGATGAGACTTTTACAACGAATAAGAGCGAAAATTACTTGACTTGTCTCTCTAAACCCATCATCATCTTCCATTGACGAGCATGTATCTCATTAGCTCTAGAGAGGAGAGAATCGAAGAATCATCAGATCAGCCACATAGAGGAGAAAGAGATACAGAGAGAAGGGGGGATTTGATGGTTTATAGATAATAGGGGTTTGAAATTTGAATCCTTGAATCTAGATATCCTTTAATCTGTTCTGAAAGGAAGTTGATGAGAGAGAGAAGTGGGTCCCACAATAAATTGGTAAAATCGCCTAAAAGTCAAACAAAAATTGGAAACAACACTATAGCATGAACACTGTTTTAAGGGCTCTGCTTTTAGATATAAAATAGTAGATTACATGATATCTAATGTATCTACTAAAGTTTGGAAGTATGCCGAATAATTAGGGTCAGTGTTATTGATATCTACCTCTAAAAGTGAAAGAGCTATATAAAATTGCATAAGCCCGTAATAGAATTTGTGCTCTGAAGAAAATACTCGAGAGAGAATGAGGAAATTAAATTGTCTGAAGATTAGTTTGGCTTTATTTATGTTTAGTGTTACCTAGCAAAAATCTTATAATAAGGTATCTAGCGAAATTAATTCATGGGTTTTCAAAATGCAACTAGTGTCTTTTAGTTATATTGATAGATTAAGGATATATTTAAGGGTTAATTTCACATTATTCTCGTGAACTTTGGAGAGCAAGGTTTTAAATATCGCATCGGGAAAATATCAACTCAATATCCATGTCGGATTGTGGATATCGGAAAATATCGGGGATATGTAGTAAATATTGGATGGCAATATCTGATGATGTGCATACATAATATGATCTCGTAAAATGTAATCTAGACACTTAATGAATCTAAGGGTGTATTTGGCAACTTTTCAAAACTAGTTTTAGGTGGTACAACCTTGGTTAAATGCCTTATTTTTAGTTTGGCAAAAATTGAACCGAACTAGTTCTTTCTAGTTTAAAATATAGCTCCTAAACTAGTTCTTTTGTGGACCAACCCTTATATGATTCAACTTTGTTAAAAGCGAATGAGTTTGACACCACATTTATCCCTATTCATCAATTAAAGAAGATAGATATCTGAGATAGTGAGCTTCAATCAACTGTAGCCTCTCTTGCCCACGAATCTCCATATCTCTAGTATCGAAACAACTAATAGATTAATTCATCAAAAGGTCATGTAGTTTCCAAAACAATAAAACCACCATGAAATATTCTAAACAAATTTAATAAAATCCAAATAAAAAATCCCTATTTAGT
The DNA here is from genome assembly GCA_012295165.1 of Asparagus setaceus. Classification (NCBI taxonomy): domain Eukaryota; kingdom Viridiplantae; phylum Streptophyta; class Magnoliopsida; order Asparagales; family Asparagaceae; genus Asparagus; species Asparagus setaceus. The sequence goes on from CM022707.1 coordinate 26,692,389, forward strand.
TTGTTCACACCTTTTCACCCTTTCTTATTAAAAATTAAAAATAAAGTTAAAGTCCGGACATTTTCTCAAAAAAAAAGAAAAAGAAAAAATGTACCTCAAGGCAAAACAATCTCATTCTCATAATGAACTCTTCCAAATTTTAGTGAGATGATCGACCCTCATCATTTTGATTTTTCTCTTGATATCCTTGTGAGAGTTCTCCTTAGCTACTTTCTTTCAATCAGAAATTATCATCTGTTGAAACTTCTATTTCTCTCCACCATATCTCCAATTTCTATTCTAGTTTGATCATTCTTTAAATATATTAAAAGATATAGTATATAACATTGGATAAACTTAAAATGCGAGAACATGCACAGGAGACATCATCTCTATAATGTCCCTATTCTACACATTATGCAAACGATAGTAAAAAGGTATTGACATTTAACAAACCATAAAAAATTTAAGAAATGAAATAGTTAGAATCAAGCCCACGAACTGAAAAGTCCATACAGTACCAATGCAGGCAGCAATGATGACGCTTCTAGAACTAACAACCTTCTTTATTTACTCATGTTCCGTGTTTTATTCTTCTTCATTTGCTTGTCATGTAAATAAAAATTTAGCTATAATGTTAGTATGTTACCAGTAAATAGAAATATGCTCATCATGTAAATATGCACCAACAACTCATTCTTAATCTTAACCTCTAGCAAGTTTCGGAGGTTTTACTTTGACTAAGAATATCGTCTATAATTCCATTATTATCTAGTTAAATATGAAAATTTTAGGAAATTTTGATGAAATTAGGTCTGAAAGATATAGTGTCGTCAAAAGAACTTACATACTCAACTACAAATATTAAGCGAGAAAAGAAATTGAGAGGAAATTAGAAAATGAGTTGAAAGAGACCTTTTGCCTTTATGTCAGCTCTTTGGAGAATACATCATTGAGGGGAGGATCACCATCATTGTAGCTTTTAAACTGCTATCTACAAAATTATCTACTTAATTGCAAATCCAAGCAAGCACATCAAGAGCAGACCATATGAAATTGGATATAGAAAGCTAATCGCAGCCAATAATAAAACCCTAGAAAAGAGGGAAAACCTCACCTTTGAGTGATTGAGAGAGAAATATTGATGGTCGCAAAGATTCTTGAGAGAGACAAAAGGTCGATCTTGGAGATGCAATTTTTATAAAATCTAGAATTTTTGGAGATGAGACTTTTACAACGAATAAGAGCGAAAATTACTTGACTTGTCTCTCTAAACCCATCATCATCTTCCATTGACGAGCATGTATCTCATTAGCTCTAGAGAGGAGAGAATCGAAGAATCATCGTCGCACATAGGAGAAGAATATATGAGTTAACTATTCTTCAAATGTAAACCATTATATGTTGTATCATGACTTTTCTCCTTACCAAATCAATTTGTAATCTAATCATTGTTCCATTGCCACTTATGACGAGGTTTCCCAATGAAAGCATCATAATTTATTTGGATTCTGTATATATGGCCCATAGGAATAATAATCTCTCGCCTATCTATATTCTCGATTGTATGTATGGCCCATAGGAATAATAATCTCTTTCTCTCTCTCCCTCCTCCTCCTCCTTCCCCTCTTTCCCTTTCTCCCTCCCACTCTCCCTTTATTAGGTTTCTAATCGCACCAATAATAAAACCCTAGAAAAGAGGGAAAACCTCACCTTTGAGTGATTGAGAGAGAAATATTGATGGCTGCAAAGATTCTTGAGAGAGACAAAAAGGTCAGATCTTGGAGATGCAATTTTTATAAAATCTAGAATTTTTGGAGATGAGACTTTTACAACGAATAAGAGCGAAAATTACTTGACTTGTCTCTCTAAACCCATCATCATCTTCCATTGACGAGCATGTATCTCATTAGCTCTAGAGAGGAGAGAATCGAAGAATCATCAGATCAGCCACATAGAGGAGAAAGAGATACAGAGAGAAGGGGGGATTTGACGGTTTATAGATAATAGGGGTTTGAAATTTGAATCCTTGAATCTAGACATCCTATCATCTTCCATTGACGAGCATGTATCTCATTAGCTCTAGAGAGGAGAGAATCGAAGAATCATCAGATCAGCCACATAGAGGAGAAAGAGATACAGAGAGAAGGGGGGATTTGACGGTTTATAGATAATAGGGGTTTGAAATTTGAATCCTTGAATCTAGACATCCTATCATCTTCCATTGTGAGCATGTATCTCATTAGCTCTAGAGAGGAGAGAATCGAAGAATCATCGATCGACCACATAGAGGAGAAAGAGATCTGAGAGAAGGGGGGATTTGATGGTTTATAGATAATAGGGGTTTGAAATTTGAATCCTTGAATCTAGACATCCTTTAATGCGTTACGAAGGAAGTTGATGAGAGAGAGAAGTGGGTCCCACAATAAATTGGTAAAATCGCCTAAAAGTCAAACAAAAATTGGAAACAACACTATAGCATGAACACTGTTTTAAGGGCTCTGCTTTTAGATATAAAATAGTAGATTACATGATATCTAATGTATCTACTAAAGTTTGGAAGTATCTTAGAATAATTAGGGTTGATGTTATTGATATCTACCTCTAAAAGTGAAGGAGCTATATAAAATTGCATAAGCCCGTAATAGAATTTGTGCTCTGAAGAAAATACTCGAGAGAGAATGAGGAAATTAAATTTTCTGAAGATTAGTTTGGCTTTATTTATGTTTCGTGTTACCTAGCAAAAAATCTTATAATAAGGTATCTAGCGAAATTAATTCATGGGTTTTCAAAATGCAACTAGTGTCTTTTAGTTATATTGATAGATTAAGGATATATTTAAGGGTTAATTTCACATTAGTCTCGTGAACTTTGGAGAGCAAGGTTTTAAATATCGGGCATCGGGGAAATATCAACTGTCAATATCCATGTCGGATTGTGGATATCGGGAAAATATCGGGGATATGTAGTAAATATTGGATGGCAATATCGGATGATGTGCATACATAATATGATCTCGTAAAATGTAATCTAGACACTTAATGAATCTAAGGGTGTATTTGGCAACTTTTCAAAACTAGTTTTAGGTGGTACAACCTTGGTTAAATGCCTTATTTTTAGTTTGGCAAAAATTGAACCGAACTAGTTCTTTCTAGTTTAAAATATAGCTCCTAAACTAGTTCTTTTGTGGACCAACCCTTATATGATTCAACTTTGGTCTAGTTAAGATAAAACTAGGCTAGCCCAATTCTATTTTGAAGCTGCCAAACGCACCCTAAGCATACAAAAATATAAATAATATATGTTTAGGATCATTAACCAATTAAAGAGATTTATTTAGGAAAAGAGCTTACTAGAATTTTGCCAAAATAACTTTTCCCACCTAATATTAAAGAAAAATTTCAAAACTATATTATTTTGTGACAAGCCATATAAAAAGACATAGGTTGGCATATTGACATCGGCCGATATATCGGCCATGTTGGCAATATATCACCCAAAAATTGCCATACAGCGGTAAATGATATTGAGATCATATCGTTTTGCGGCAAGCCTTTATATATCGACTAATATATCAGCTAAATCAGAGATATTTAAAACAATGTAGAGGAGTTTTGCACATGACCCTTCTAAACTTTGTTTATTCCACTTAACCCCTGAACTTGTCTCACCTAACACCGCAAAAGTAATACCATCAAATTTGATGAACCACGTGCCAAGCACAAGACAGAAAAGGGGGGAAATGCCCCTCAATTAATTAAAAGTTGCCCTTTTCGAAAAGGATATTTTAATCATTTCCTCATTAACAGGTAATAACTTTCGGGGTTCTGTTGAGAACTTAAATGTTCAAGGGGGTTATGTGAGACACCCCAAAGTTCAGGGGATTAAGTGTAATGAATTAAAATCGGGGAATTATGCACAAAACTCTTCAAAGGTTAGTAGGTGAAGTGAAATTAACCTTGTATTTAATCGATAAGTTAGTGGTAACAATCACGAAACAGTTAAAGATGGATACGTACAATCCGCAGTCTACGCCCTTAGCATCATGAACTGATAGTGAGATATGACCTCTCACCTTGAGTTATTAGACATGACATATATGGATAAGGTCTCCTCATGCATGTTTGTTGATGATGATATTGCATTAGTTGATGAGACTTTCTAACGTATAAAGATGGAGATTAGCTCTCAATTTTATGGATCTTGATCGACAACTATGTTACCTGGGTAATTCTAATATGGTCCGTACGACATGTGTCGTACCCGTACCCATATCCATACCCGACACTTCTTGGACACACCTTAAATATATTCATATTTATTCAGACTTGTACTTAATTATACAATGCATGTTTGGTTTAAAACAATCGTCACACACTTCTTGGATATGTATCCTACACTTCACATTCATTTTTGTAACTTGTTGGATAAGGGTCGAGTTCTTTTCAGCCTTAAGAACTCCGATTTAAAATGATCGTTTACATATATATAGCTCAAAATTATGATTATATCCCATGAGTTTCAGCCGTGTCCTCGTACCCTACCTTTTACAAATTTGTCGCGTCCCTTACCCGCACCTGTAACCATGCAACTTAGATTGGCAAGAAGAAACAAGACAAAATAGAATATATGGAACATATGAGAAAAACTATGAGAAGAAGGGAACATTTCTATAAGATAATTTTCTTTAAGTATGAGAAAAATATATGAGTTAACTATTCTTCAAATGTAAGCCATTATATGTTGTATTACAGTTTATATTTATGGCCTAGAAATGCTTCGGGATAACATTCTTGCTCCTCATGGCTCATGATCAATCAACAATCTTTTATCATGTGGATGTAGTGCACCCATGATGATGAAGGGAACATTTCTATAAGATAATTTTCTTCAAATATGAGAAAAATATATGAGTTAACTATTCTTCAAATGTAAACCATTATATGTTGTATCACTGACTTTTCTCCTTACCAAATCAATTTGTAATCTAATCATTGTTCCATTGCCACTTATGACGAGGTTTCCCAATGAAAGCATCATAATTTATTTGGATTCTGTATATATGGCCCATAGGAATAATAATCTCTCGCCCTATCTATATTCTCTGGATTCTGTATGTATGGCCCATAGGAATAATAATCTCTTTCTCTCTCTCCCTCCTCCCTCCTCCTTCCCCTCTTTCCCTTTCTCTCCCTCCCCACTCTCCCCTTTATTAGGTTTTTTTTTTGGTTTTGTTTTTGGATAATAGGAATTCAAAGTTTCATTCCAATTTAATTGTTTTATTATTTTCTGTAGATTTTCCTAGCTTTTAGATTAAATACTTGATATTTGTTTATTTATTTTTGGAAATAGTTATATGAGGTTTTGTTTCATTTTAATTATTTTTATTTAGTTTATTACATTTTCTTTGTTTTTATATTATGTAAGGGCCCTAACCCGGATCGTTTTGAACTTAGCCGTTCATCTATTGAGATTAGATCTCACCTTTTAGGTTTCATCATCCCATCTTTGCACGACATGGGCATTTGACTTTTGGCATGTACTCATGGCTTTCTTGGGGATTTGTGATTGCTAATTTGGGTTTAATTGAGGTTTTTCATGCATAATAGCTTAATGGATATTGTCACAATGGATAGACCCTTTAGTGAACCCAAACCCACAACCCAATAAGCCAAACCCTCCTAATTAAACCCCTTCTCCCTTGTCCAAAATCTTTAGGGTTGAGCCAAGGCAAGAGAGGATAAAGCTTATTTCTTCATTAAGGCCAGTGATTTCAAAACTTGCGACTTTCTAGATTCAAATTTGGTCCTAAGTCTTTGCTGTGATTTTGAAAAGCTCATTTAATAATGGTTTTCTAGTGAGATTGATTTCGTGGCTAACTTTGATTGGGGGTGAGAATCCTAGATTTGGTTTGGAATCATATCCATTTAGGAAAAAGGGGAAGACCCAAATTGGTATTTTGGTTATTTGATGCATAGAGCATGGTTTTGAGTGATTTTTGAATCTAAATTCGTGTAGGTTTGTGGAGAGTGTTGTTGAGATGTTTGGGAATGGATTTGAATGATTATGGTTTAGAATTAGAGTGATCCTTGCATCAAAGTCGATGTCGAGGAAGCTTAAAACTTTGCAATGGTACATTTTGGTATGATTGATTATTTGGAGTGAAATCAGTTCCAAAAATTCCTCTATCATGTATGTGAACTTGAGTAATTGCTAGATTCGTGTTTTGGTTCCAAACAAACGTTTTAAAAATTAAAATCTACTAAACCGAGACTACCCAGGGAATCTATCAACGAATCTGACGTTGGACCATGCGACGGGTTGAGGCGTATCTTTCTAGAGAGCTAAAGAACACCTGACATCGGATGTTCTTCAAGTCCAACGTTGGATGACCGGGTTTGGATGGTTGACAAGTCAACACCAAGGACTTGATCAGTGTAGAAAATAACGCGTTCCGTAGCGCAAAATAACGCATAGCGTAACGTAGCGCCACCCTTTCGCTACGTGGCGCTGGAAAATAGCGCAAAACCAAATAACGTGCGCTATTTTATTCATAGCGTACGCTTTGTAACGCGTCTTCATAGCGCTCCATAGCTTAGATTAAATTGATCAAGGGCTGGGATTGGTTTTTAAAAGAAGTTGATGGCTGTGATTGAGTTTAAGTGGGTGGACCCCGCTTTTCATAAATGAAAATCGTGCCTAAACCCTAAATCCTCTTGCTCCCGTCGCTTCCGCCTCTACAAATAAAAAACCCTTCCTCCGTCTTCTTCTTCCTTCGACTTCGTCTTCATCATCTCCGCTGCTCGCCTCATCAAACTTATTGATTTAGTGGAGGATGACTCATTTTGTAGGATTTATTAAAACTTATGACTTAGAAATGCTTGTTTTGTTAAAACTTCTATGATTTGGTTTCGATCTTGAAGTATTTTATGCTTTTGGAATGATTATTAAGGCATACATGGTTGATTTTGTAGTGAAATTGTGATGATATATTGATTTGTGATAGTATTTTGATGATGATATGTTTAAAAATTGTGATGATTATTCATATTATTTGATTTTGAATATTATGTATTTATAAAATATTTAAATAATAATAAACTATTTAACCTACGTTAAGAGTTACGCTATTTTACGTTTTACGTTAACCGGAGGTGAGCGTTACGCTATGCGTTATCGCTATTTTCAACATTGGACTTGATGTCAGTTGTCTAGGACGCAACATCGGATGAGGTTGACGTGGCAAGTTGTGCCGGGGTTTATTATCCGATGTCGGACAGGTCGCATGACCAACGTCAGATATAAATATTTGGTTTCATGTTTCTGAATTATTGACACCCGACGTCGGATTACAATGTAACCCAAATCGGATGCCCAATTTTCAGCATGCTTTGTTTTGGGTTTTCGGCGATGAAAGTTTGATGTGAGGTTCTTTTCTTGGTTTCCTTAGACGGTAATCATTATGTCTTACCTACTAGTGTATGTTTTGCAAGAATTTTCTCAATGTTAAGTTGTTTTCCTTGTTGGTTATCATGCTATCTAAAGTAGTTCTTTCTTTCGATATTCATCTATTATGATCTTTTATGGTTAAATCTATGCTATGCTATGACCTAGATCCACAGACATTATGCATGTTAGTCTAGGACCTACCATGGACTATGTGATGTGTTGGCACGCTAATCTTGAGACTTGACAACTAGTGAATATTGAGTGTGTCCCTCGTTACAACCAAATAAGGTAAAAGATCGGTTAGAGATACATTCCATCTAGTGAGTGGGGGCTCATGATCCTCCATCCAAAACTTGATCAAGTAATTATATCTATAAACTAAGAAACTAAGATCAAGTATTCCTTGTGTATCAAGTTATGAATGACTTGCGTTTGATGTTTGGCGAACATGAATCATAACTTTGGAAACCTAGTCGGAGACCCACAAGATGGATGATCTCTATGGATTGAGTTATCTGGGTCTAGTGCATAACATATCATGTTACAACCAATTAATAAAAAGATCATGTGGGTTAATTAATGGGGGAAATGGAAATTTCTTAGGGAGTGTGTGGTCCAGTCGCCCATGGTTGTGTTTGAGCGTTTTTGTCATAGTTACACACTACGTGATATGTAACGGATCATGGTGCGAATTTGGATACGCAATTCACTACTTAGAAAATTTGGGTTTGATGGAGGGTAGCTTGCTTTGGTATGCAAGTTCGGTCAGTGGTACGCTGTAAAAATATTTGGGTGTGCTTACCATTTTCCAAAGTGTATAGTAGAATACTAGAAACTAGAAAACTAATTATGCATTTTAATATTTTTTTTCATACAAAATACTTAAATGCTTTTTCTTGTGGAGTTCATTTGTTGTTCTGTTTTTGTTTTCACATATTCCGTGCTAGGATCATCGTTTCATTTCACATTTTATTAACATAGGTATTTAGTTATAGCAAAGTCAATTGACTCATGTATTCTATTGTGCACCTCTCTTACTCGATTGTGCATATTGCATTGCGTCTTGCACATGTACACTTAAAGGGACTTTGCGCCCCGTTTACTTGTAAGTGGTACGCTGATTTTGGGGAACTAATTCGTGTATCAGAGAGAATCGGTTTGCAAATGTATCGGGAATCGGTTCGTAAGAACTGTATGATGGTTCAAGGGGGTGTATAGGGAATCGTGCAAGAAGGTGGAGAGAACAAAACCAAGTTTGATAATCAAGACCAAGTTCCCTGTGGGCATTTCAACACAACACTATCTAATGAGGACTTTCCCAAACAAGATCTATGATTAAAGTTGTGTGATAGTTAGTTAATCGCACACTACATGATGCATCACACTTAAGCTGCTAGGCGCACCTTTGCTATGATATCTTTTTATGTGTACTGCTGTTGTTTTGGTTTATCTGATGCATGTTTCTCCGATCATGAGTACTTTTAAGATGATGCTAGTTATGGTCTTTGTTGAGATTACACCAGTCATGCATTCATGATTCTGTTACATGTGCATACACCACTCCTTCATTTTACCACTTGCTAGATAACTTTTTGACTGTCCTGGTTTGCACACTAGTTGCGGACCTGGACATTGACACACCATGTGCAGAAAAACCCCTATCTAGTGACACTCAGGTCTAGGTGTCCATGGAGATTCCATGGAGTTATCGGACACCACCATTTCTACCTGCTTATTTCCTATCTAGACTTTCAGTTTGTACACCCAACTGCTATGGGGCACCTTTATGTTTTTTTTATCTGGATATTGTACTTTTGTAGCCGAGCAGCTTATGATTATGTACTTGTCCCAGGCATCTCATGTATCAGACTTGTGATATAGTATCTTATCTTCATCTATTAGCTGCATGGACTTATATTATTTATCCTGTGTTGTATATTGCTTCCGCTATTCGTACTATTTGTGCTTATGTGATATTCTGTGATGTTGTTCTGGACATTAGATGTATATTGATGTATGTACAGGTCATTCTATAAGCTTAAGTATATGCTTTTGGGTGGAGTTTGACTCGATTGCATATGCTGCCTAGCCTAGTCACGTGCTCGCGGCATGATATTGGATCGTGGGGCGTGACATATTACTAGTGTGGTTATGTTGAGTTGCTTATAAGTTGGACTCCCTGTAATTGTTTTAGGGTCAATCAAACAGTTGTATTAGTTTTTTTTAAGCCCTTAGAGATTTATTCCTTTCTTAATTTCAGTTTCAATGTAATTGGTGGCTTGGTGCTGTTTAATTATGTTCCTTATGTCACCTTTCTGTTTTTGCAATCTTTTCTTTCCTGCTATTAGTTTTCTGCCAGTCAATTTTTCATGATATTTAACTTTTTTAATATGCTGAGCATGCTACAGGATGTTTCATTTAACAATATTTATTTGCCTGCTCACTTATTATCATTTCTAATTAGAATTCTAGTAATTTTCCTCTTTGGGTTAGCCTATCCAAGTGGAAAGTCAGAACTTGATCATATTAAACTTGCAAACAATGAAGTCTTTCATGTGATGATACAGTTAACAAATTTCCTTCTTTTTAAGGATGATATGGAAAGTTTCTCAAGTCTGTCTACAGGCAATCTTATGTGCAGGTCTTTATCCTAATGTGGCTGCTACAGCAGATGGTACTATTGGATCTTTAGGAAGTAATAAAGCGCCATCCAGCAGCTTATCCACAAATGATCGCCCAGTCTGGCATGATGGAAGAAGAGAAGTTCACATACATCCATCCTCCGTCAATTATAACGTCAGGGTTTTCCGTTATCCGTTTCTTGTTTTCCTTGAGAAGGTACTTCCACAACTTCATATACATGTATTCATTTTCTTAATTGTTGTTATTGCCTCAGAATGCTTTCCTAATATTCATTAGAATATTGTGAAAAAAACTTCTGGTGTTATCTGATTAAATTATAAGTATTAATATAATCATGTATGGTTCTTTTTTGCTTAAGTTTGGCTTTGTATATGCTACTTCACTCTTTACTTTCAACAGATAAACGAAAAGTAGTTGTACTTTACCGCTTCATCGGTTCACTTGCTATTGTTTGCTTTATTCAGAGTAATAGCTTTTCTGTTCACTGTAGTAGAGAGGTGAACATGATATGAGTGTCAACAGCTAGCCTTTCCGGCATTCTTTTTGCCATAGTTTCTTTTTTAAATGTTGCATGTCATCTCTCTAAGGATTTTTTGTGTATCCTCGAGTGTCCTATAAAAGGACAAATAAGCACTTTTTTCCTTCTTCTCTAATTGTTATTTCTTAGCATCAGTTCATGTGCTTTTAAGGTTGTACTCTCCCTTTTCATTGGGCATTTTCCTGTTTTATTTGTGTGCTATGTTACCCTATCGCCAAACATTTCGACTCCATGCCACATCACAGGCCTGATAACGCCACATCTAGTGGTTATCAGCTGTTGCACATCCAGTGATCAGTGGTAAGCAGTTACTATTAAGGTTCTAATTTTTTTTATACTTCTTTTGTAAGAGAACCAACATAGGCCTTGTATGGATATTGAGATGGTCATTTTACCAAGCTAAGAAAATTCTGTGCTTACTGTATTGCTCTTCTCGTGACATATAAAGATACTGGAGCATACATGCTCAACTTCCACTGTTCGGCTTGTCGGCCATATTGGGAACACACAATGTTGAGACATAGACTGACGGGTAGCATCATGGAATCTACAGACTGTTTAAAAAAATGAAGCCAGGATGCATTCTATAAAGGATTTGGAACTAAAATGTTGTTTGAATTTTGGAGCACCATAAACCTTCGAAGAATTCTGTAAGAGTTAGGATAGTGATGGTTAATGTAGGATTTGAACTAGGCTTCCTTCACATAAAAATATATGAAGAGAACATCGTGAGTGGCTTCCAGTAACATGTGATGTCACATTGTATTAATAGCCAAAATAAACCTTTGAATATCAATTTCTTTGTACGAAATCATTTATGAATGTGCTGAATCTTACTGCATATACCTCGAGATATCACTGCTAGTGCATATACCTCGATATATCACTGCTAGCAACTAAGGTATTATTCTGACAAAATATCCATCTGATGTGGCTTGCAATCTTCATCTAAGTTATCTTTTCACAAGTAAAACTACAACACCAAAAGGATAATGATAATAGTGGCCAAAAGAAACCAGCTTTGCCATGCTGTTAGCTACTCTTGTTGTTTTTCCTCTCTATTGTCTATATAGTTAAGTGTTATTGGCTACTTATAGTGGCACAAATTCAGTTGGAATTTCCCTCCTCGACATGTTTTCAGGTTGAAACAAGCAAGATATTTCTGCGAGACACAAGCATTGTTTCCCCCTACTCTATTCTGCTTTTTGGTGGCTCTATTGTTATTCAACACCAGGTGGTATATCTTACCATGTATAAATAATCCTTTCTGATTGTGTTTTATTGCATAATTATGTGCTTGTTTTATCTTCTTCTTCCATGATATATCATAGCCTGTATAGTTTCCTACTAGTATTTTATTTTGTCGAGTTCTACTATGCTACTAATGATAGGTTGAGCATGAAAGTTAGCAGTGAGAAACTCCATGTAGAAATTAATGGAAGTCTACACCGTTAAACATGATGTGCCTGTTTAAAATGGCTACATGAAAACGGTTTTGCTCGTTCATTATGTAGCGTTAAAAATGGATGGTTCCTCATATGGACTTGGGTTTGATCTACTGGTGGTGGTGGCAGCAGCAGCGGTGGTGGTGGTAATGGTGGTAGTAGTGGCAGTGGTGGTGGTAGTAGTATAGTGTTATTGGCGGCTGAGGCGGCTGCTGCGGTAGTGACGGTGGTCGTGGTGGCGGCACTGGCAGTGGCGGTGGTCGTGGTGGCGGTGGGAGTGGCAGTGGAGTATTATTATCTGTTATCATCATCATCATCATCATCCACAAGAATTTTTATCCACAAGAATTGGTGTAAGAGGGTAAAACTTTCCAGATCAAGATAACTTGTGGTCGCAATTCACTAGCATCAAACAAGAGTTCATGTTCCACATATGCTATTTTAGATTGTCTTATAAGGTGTTTTATTCGTTCATAGATTGCTTTGGATAATGCTTTTGTCCTTTAGTTTTTAGATTATTTAGATGTCAATTTCATATCTGAATGGTTGGTTCTTAAGTTTTGATGCTCCACTACATAGTTTCCAATTGATAGGATTTACACCGCTATCAATACTAGCATATCAAACTGACTTTTGGAATCACATCCTATCAACGGGGACCCTTTGTTTCTGTTTCTTGATCATGTGAATCATTGGTGCATGCAGTTTCATGCAATTTTCTACAAAGAATAAATACTCATGAGAAAGTAGTCAATGGGATTGCTCATTTCATGCACAGTGATCCAGCGGTTGGAAAAGGGTCTTCCAGTTGGCTCTTTGGTGATGTTGGGACTTTATTCCTAGATTGCCAATCTTCTTAAACTTACTAAATGTGACATGTTTCAACATTTTCTTTGTCAATCTTCTTAAACTTACTAAATGTGATATGTTTCAATGTTTTCTTTTGCAGACAGGAACAGTCCTTATAGATAACTGGTTAAAGCTGAATGCACCTGCACAAACAGCAGTTTTATTTAAGGAACTTCGTGTAACACTTGATGCTATTTTGAGGGGCCTCATTCGCAAGCCACAGGTAGAGTAATTTAAGGAACTTCGTGTAACTGGGATAATTTGTGGGATAAATTTTTATAGTGTTAGTCAATTGGAACTAAAACTAGGATAAAATTATACAGTGTTAGTCAATTAGAACTGGATAAAAAGTAGAATTGGGATAATGGTAAAAATTTATCCCACTTTTATCAAATTTATATAGAAAGAGAGAGTTCTAGTTTCTCAAATTGTCCCAAGTTTTAAGCTAAAACTACACGGAAAAAACTTGAACTTTCTTATTTGCTTTTTATTTTTCATATTTCATTTCTCCATTATCTTTAAACCACACCATAAGATTAGATCACATCTCTTCTTACCCTTCCCTTCTATTTAATGTTATTTTTCATTTTTATTAAATATTACAATTGTATTTTAAATTTAAAAATTATAAAATTCATGTTTTATTAAAAATTAATTAAAATTGAGAGATGATGGAATGATGTCTAGCAGATCAAAAAGGAAGAGAAAAAGAAAACCTTTGTTTTTAATTTATATTACAATAATAATTCCAAAAATCAAAAGTTACAAATTATTATTATTATTATTATATTTATAGTCTATCCAATAGTTCTTCGAGATTAATTTACACTAAAGTAAATAATTAATAATAATAAGTTTTAAAATATAGAAATGGTAGTCTTATCATCAAAATGCATGACTTATATGCTTATTGATTATTGAAAATTATCCTTAATTATACTAACAATTGTCCCACTAAAATATCCCGTTTTAAAAATTACTCCCCATTATCCCACTAAAATATCCCACTTCAAAAATTTATCCCATACTAAAAATTGTTCCACTTCTATCAAAAATATTCTAGTTGACTAACACCCCCTAGGGAGTTTGCATTACCACACACAACTTTTATCCTCTAGCTGCTGGCAGCACCTCTGAATAGGAGATTTGAATTTTGCGATACAATTGTGTGATTATTTTTTCTTTCTATTAATTTTCTTCTCCTTTCATCCCTTCCTCTTTTATCTTCTGTCACATTTGGTTGAAGTCAACAAACGTAAGCATATATGCCTTCAAATTTCACCCTTCTCTATTTTCTCTATAATTGTCTGTTTTCTCTCACCTGGAACTATCAGCTACGTTTCTTTGTTCTGGAAGCTGGACAAATGAAGTTATGTAGGAATTAGCTTCTTGTTTCTAATTATTTAGATTGTTATGCTCTTGCGTCCATGCATGTTTTACTAGCTATCTAGGGCATATTTCTTAAGTCAATGCCTTCTTCTGTTAACTTTTATTTTAATGGGCCAGGTTTCAACAACCTTGTTTTCTATTGGGTTGCTGAAGAAACATTACTTCCAATTTTGAGCTTTAAAATCGCTATTCTTCTACTGCTGTATGATTTTTCTGGCTTAGGTCTCAATAATTGTCGATAATGAAGTGGTGAGGTCCATCATTCATCTGTTGCTTGAGGAAGACAAAGTTCAGGGTTCTTAGACGAAGGTATTGGACTGTTCTTTTGAAAATAAAATACTTCTGTTGGTCTTTCTTCAAGAATTATAATATGCGATTGGTGCTCCATTTTAATGTTACTTTGGTCCAACTATCAGAACCTATGTTACCCAGGTACTTCTATCATGAAACCATACCCGTACCCGACACGTACCCATACCCAAACTTCATGGACGCTCTTTAGATATATGCATATATTTGTTTAGGCATGTACTCAATTATACAATATATGTTTTAATTTGAAACACTTGTCATACATTTCTTGGACATATATCATACACTTCACATCATTTCTTCAAACTCGTTACCCATTAGACATGGGTTGGGTTTGTTTTAGCCCATACCCACGTCCAAAAACTATGATTTTAAAGGGTCATTTGGGTGTCTACTTAAAAAATGAGTAATTTTCAATTTATAATAATCAACATAATGAATGAAACTTAAAAATGTGATAGGAATTTTAATTATAATAACACATGAATTGAAAAACAATAATGATCTCATGTAAATAATTAATTTCAATATATATAGAGAAAAATGGATATACTTAATACCAAGCACAAACTTCGTGCTTGATAATGATGTGACTCATTCTCATCTACTCATTCAAATGGTCCCCACTTGAAAATAACTGCCCATTAATTATCCAACTCATAGACACTAATGTGAATGTGGTCCCCACACTAAATAAGTGGATGGGAATAAACTACCTCACTACCAAGCATCAAGTTTATGCTTGGTACCAAGCATACCAGATTCCTTATATATATATATATATATATATATATATATATATATATATATATATATATATATATATATATAGAGAGAGAGAGAGAGAGAGAGAGAGTAAAGCTCCTATAAACTTAAGTGGATCTGAGCCCTTTGTCCACCAATTTTTTATCCATTGATTTTGCATTGAGATTTGTGCTAGCATGTGATAAAAATGAATGCACAAATCTCAAAGATAGCATTGTTGTGTAGCACAAATCTCAAAGCATAATGAATGGATAAAAATTTGGTGGACAAGTGCTCCTATCCACTTAAGTTTATAGAGCTTTACTATATATATATATATATATATATATATATATATATATATATATATATATATATATATATATAGACCACTTGAAACCTTTATGGAAAATGATATAGCTTTTGGATAGTTTGTGTTTGGCCACTCTTTTAGGCCCTCCTTTGAGTCCCCTTTTTGAATAATACCCTGGGCCAACTTTCATTTGAAGGAAATCCATTTTTAGGGTCTCAGTTCTGAAGAAATCAAATGCAAGCTAGACCCCTTAACAGTTGTTTCATCTGGCAGTCAGCTGGTTTTCAGGAAGCAAGCAGTGTTAAATTGTTATATAACCTACTGACTTTATCAGTTGGATGCTCTGATACCATTTGAGGACAGGGGTTCTTTATATAATTGTTAGTAAACCTTGTACCAAATTATTTTTCTTAATTAGTACTTAGTAAATTGTATATTTCTGGCTAAACTGGAATTTCACACTAAGTGCCCTGTACAAAGCAACTCTTTGATCATTTGTTTTATTGTTTGCATTTGACATCTGAGATACGCAGTACATATGCTGAACATGTAACCCATTCAAATCAGATTACTCCATCACGGTATAAGACATCCCAATGTTTATATCATGTAAGTCTTTTAGTATTATGTAATCTTTAAGATATGGACGTCCTAGTCCGTTATATTATTCATTCATTTTATTTGTGATGCAGATATATTCACAGTGCCGGTAATAGCCAGTGTGATTCATTTCGGAGAGTGTGGCAGTAAAGAGACCTATATGTACTAAGAAATTCAAAAGAGAAGGCTGTTGAATTTACTCAAATTAAAATCCTCAACAGTCTATATGATTAATATATCCCTCAATTCAAGAAACTTCAAGCTGGAGGCCGTGAGGTCATCTAATCATATTTGCTAGTGGTTAACAAGAAATTGGTGGAATAAAGGTCCATTCAGATAAATTCATAGCATTTTTATATAGGAAATTTAGGGAGAACTGAATCCTTGTTGTATTATCTAAATGATGTAAAGCTAACGGGACTAAGCTTCACATCTGAGTATCAAGGTTATATTTATGTCATTTAGCATATACAATGGAATTATTCTAAATAATTGAGAGCTAGTGAAAGATGTTATGTGAATGAAGCGAATTAGTTGTTAATACCAACAGCAAATTTAAAGTACATGTAGCAGAACTAGCTTTTGTCATCTTTTTAATGGCAAGTCTTTTGTAAACTTAACTAATCGTCATGTTTGTATACCAGATGTAATCAAATTTTTTGTTTTAATCCAGCGGTGCCATGTTATATATTTGTTAATTTTTATGTTGAACTTGTATGATAATATAAGAGGTTATCAGTTAAATAATAAATAATGCATGAGAACTTTGGGGAGCTCTAACCAAGGAGAGGTCCTGTAGGATTCAGTACAGTACTGGTTGAAATCTTGACAGCAAGACTTATTATTAGTAATTTTTTGCCTCCCTCAATTCACACTCAGTCTAATTAATATTAGTTTTTCTATCGAGACCTTATTTAAGAGGGAAATTAGATGCTCGTAGATCATTAAATTTAAGAATTGAACAAATGCCAAGCTTAAATAAAACAATGGACAAGCATACACAATAATGAAACAGAAGACTAGCGCATAAGTGCTCACAAAAGCCATTGACAACACTTTTTAAGAAAACATCTTGACTAATAGGCCAATTTGGTCTTGGTATTGGGGCTTCATATTCAAATTGGTCCCTATACTTTTTTCTCTCAACTTAGTCCCTGTACTCCTATATTATTTACAAACTAAGTCCTTTTTTAGAATCCATTAGATTTTAGGTGTTGACTTTTTATTTATGACAATAATACCTTTACATCCTTAAGGACATAGCAATAAATATCCGCATACTTTATTAAAATGTAATTTATTTTGGGGTCATGCAAGAGAACATCAAAACATGTCCGAAGCAGGCTAGAAAAAAAAAATATGATAGAGCAGAATAAAGTCCATCTGTTTTGTAGTGACAATGTACAGATGTTAGCATGCGAACCTCGAGGCATCAGTTGTTCCTGGTTAAAATCTTCATGGTCATCTCATGGTTAAGTTATACGACATACGCCTTTTTTGAAAATATATCCCAAATGGGATGGCAGTCATGTTTTATCTCTCATCAATCAATCAATATACTATACTATACTAATAAAGTTAAAACCTAGTTGTATGTTTTTGCCACTTGGAAAATTATAAGAACTCTAGCATTTAATAACTAATAATTCTTTTTGTCAATATCTTAGCTTAATCCACTTCCCTTCCCATCTTGGAAATTCCTACTTTTTTTGTGTTTCAATTTCAATATAAACCATTCATTTTATTTTCTCTTTACAAAAATTCTTATTTTTATCCTCTTTACCCAAGAGTCTAATATACATATAAGAATCTTAATTTAATCCCATACATCGTACGGCTAACAACTAGTGTCATAAGAAATCAGAATTATGTATTATAAATAATTTATCTATTTACTAAAGCTATTGGGGTTAGGATTGTAGCTCGGCACTGTTTATTTTACAGTACACCCCAATAGCTTATTGTTAAAAGAAATAATAAGTATATTTTTTGTTCACAAACCCAATGTTTCAACCCAATTTGGTTTTAAGTCTACCACTTGAAAAATCCATATCAAGTGCATAATGCCTCCACGGGTTTGAAACTTTGCACAGCTCCGTAACATCAGTTCAATGTGGTTAAAAGTAATAATAAGTAAATAAGATTTTTATCTACAAACCCAATAAGCAAACCCAATTCACTTTTAAGTACACCCACTTAAAAAATTAATCATAAACCCGAAATGCTCCATCAACTCTAATAATATAATATTATTTCAATAAATTACTGTTATACTTACTTTGCATTTCATAAATTTGTTATATCATAAGTTGCAACCATAGATAGATTATTTTGCCTATAAATCTTATCCTTATTTATTTTTATACCTACCCTCTTTTAGAAAGTTTTTTTATTATAAATCTAAAGTCGTAGATCTATTTATTTTAAACTCACACACTTTCAAAATCACTCTTAGGCTCAAAAAACTACATCGAACTATTTTTAAACTCAATTTGTAACAGCTTGACATATGGTTTAAGTTTGTTATATTTTACTGTATTATATTCCACTTTGACTTGCTATATTTCTTTTCTAAGAATCTAGGTATGTAATGTTTTAAATCAAATGCTTAAGCATTATTTTTAGGGTCTTTTCATAGTGTTGCAATGCCGCAAACGGTAGATGAGTTTTTTTCCTATGAGCTCAAGGTTTTATGCTCATGTATTTTTAAATTCACCTACTTTGTAAAGATTTTTGTCTCTAAATCTAAAGTATTCTAGCAATTTTTGTACATGTAAGTTGTTATATTTCACTGTAACATGTAAAATTTTGTTCTAAGTGATTAGGCAAAGTAGGGATTCTATCGAACACCCTATCCACCTTCAAGATCACTCTTGAGATCCAAAATACTCATTCGAACAAATATTAAACTCACTTTACATTTTCACCAGTTCATTATATGTGAGTTTCTATATTTTGTTATAACCTTGTCTATATTTGTTCTAAATCCAAAGTCATAGTGTTTATCTTTAAACCCACTCATTTCCAAATTCACTCTTAAACACAAAACACTCAACCTTATTTTTAAATCTATTTTGTATTTCAACGGTTCATTATATTTTTGTTCTAAGTGGTTAGCTACTGTGTATTTCTAAACCAAATATTTAATCCATAAAGATTTGTTTTTGGTTTTTTTGCCTCTAAGCCCAAAGTTCCTCCATTTCTTTGAGTCCACTTATATTCATAGTTATTTTTTTTCTAAATGGTTAGGTGTACGATGTAACAAGATGTTTTAACCTTTATATTTAAACTCACTTACTTTTTTGAAAAAATTTTTACTTCTAAACCGAAAGTTTTACCTCCAGTTACTTTTAGACCCATGCAATTTCCAAATCACCTTGGATCTAACATACTTGAAAGAATTAATTTTAAACCATTGTGTGTTAGCAGTTTTGTATCATTGTCAGATGCTATATTTTGCTTTAACTTGCTCAAAGTATTAGGTGTATAATGTATTTTTAGACCAAATACTTAAACTATATTTATGGCGATGTCGTGACATCGCGCGAGTCAATTTTGCTCGTTTATATTCTATTATTATTGGTATGGTTCTGGGAACACTTCACCCAAAACTTAAGCTAGTGGGTTATTAAGTTATTTGTCAACAACGTTACTGCAATTTGAGTAATTGAATACCACTTAAGCTATTAAGCTATTGGGTTATTAAGTTATATTATTGGTATGATTTTCTAGATAATAATCGAATACCACTTAGCAACATCCTCACCCTTTAAATTAGAATAGAAGACTACGATTTGAGTAATTGAACCTTCCAATTACCATCTAATTGGAGAGGATTGTATCCAAATAAGTATTGTCAAAATAAAATTATCCGAGGCATGTGTCATGCAAAACACATGACCCTACCTATCAGCAATCACACAAGATGCTATGATAGTTTTGTTTAAAAAAAGTTGATGACAATTTTCTAAATAAAAAAGAATTTATGATAGTTTTGTATAAAACGCCCCTAAATAAATACTGAGCATAAGATCTAAACCTGGAAGGGATAGGTTTGCTAATCTTTTTATTATTATTGACGTTTTGGTAGATGAAACTTGGACCTGATTATTTGAACCGACCCGGTTCAAGTAATGAGGAAACCATTCTTCACAAAATAAACTAGCCGTTGGAGCAAAAACAAACGGTTCTTCTTTCAAAATTGAATTTTGAATCCCAAATAAATAAATATCCATTAAAACTCCGTTTCCTCATTTTAAAACTCAAAGATTCACCCAGATCTCTTCATCATCTCCTTCATCCTCCTCACAAAACCTCTCTTTTTCCCTTCGAAATTTCTCAAAAACAGCATAAAAGAAAAATCCACCGAAAATGGCAGATCAACAAGAGATCAAGATCCCAGTCTTCTCAGTCCTCAAGAACGGAGTCATCCTCAAGAACATTTTCCTCAACAACCCTCAATGGGAATCCGAAACCCAAGACCAAGAACAAGAAACCGATCCAATTCTCATTGGCAGACACCCAGATTGCCACATTGTGCTCGATCACCCGAGCATCAGCCGCTTCCATCTCGAGATCCGGGCAAAACCCGTGTCGCAAAAGCTCTCAGTGATCGATCGCTCATCGGGTATTTCTCAAATTTGATTCAAAGTTTTAATCTTGGGTCAGTTTTAATTGTCGGCTTCTTTGGACTTTTTTTTTTTGGGTGCAGTTCATGGGACTTGGATTTCAGGGAGAAAGGTTCAAGCTAATGTACCTGTGGATCTCACTGAAGGGGATACTGTTAAGCTTGGAGCTTCGACGAGGGTTTATAAGCTCCATTGGGTCCCATTGAGTTGTGCTTATGAGATGGAGATGATGCTGGAGACCGTGATTGAAGAGAATGAAGAAACCCATCAGGCAAGATTTAGAAGTTTTCTAATGCAGAGTTCTCTTTTTAATGGAATTCTTGTTTATAATGAAAGTAGAGAAGATAGATTTCTGTTCAGAAAGTGAAAGTTCAAACAGATTGGAATGGCCCTCTCTTTTTATTTTCAGGTGGAGAAAATAGAAATTTTAGGCCACAAGCTAAAATTTGATGCCAAATTGGAATTAAAATAACTATTTATTTGAACTACAGAAGAACCATACATTTTTTAAATGAAATTTTAGAGAGGCCTGAGCCTGCAGCATTATATGTATCTCAAACTATACAATCCCTAACTTTCTATTTTATAGTGGAGAAAGTGCAGATTTTCGGCCACAAGTGGAGATCAATGTCGAATTGGAACTAAACTCATTATTTATTTGAACTACTGAAGAACCCATAAACTTGTGTAATGAAATTCTGATTCCTTTGTAGGAGGAGGAGGAGAGTTTCAAATTGAACCTGATTTTAGTCCACAAGGTGAAATTTGATGCCAAGTTGAACTAAGATAACTACTTAATTGAACTAATGCAGAACCCATAAACTTGTCTAATGAAATTCTAATTTCGAAAGGAGAATTCCAAATTGAAGCTGAGGTGGCTAGTTTTAGATTTTGATTGCCTCTAACCCTCCTTAACCGATAATTATAATCTTATTGATTCTCCTGATTGATGCATTTGATCTTTTTTTCTTTTGCAGCTGGAGAATCTAGATGTAAAGATCGAGGAGATCCCTTCAGCACCTCCTCTACCTGAATCCTTTTCTTTGCCTTTGGAAGAGGAAAATGAGGGTCTAATAGTGAAGGAATTAGGAGAGAAGAGTCCAAGCTTTTGTTCAGTTGTTCCCATGTCAGAATCTATAGGTTCTTCAGTACTTATGGATGAAGAGAACAGGACCCCAGAAAAGAATGTCCACACTAATGAAGTTCTGCAATCTGAAAGGGGTAAATCATCGAGCATTTTGTCACGAAGGATCAAATCTAAATCAGTTAGCTCTCTTTACATCAAGACAGGAAGAAACGAAGAGAAAAGCGCAGTTCTTGAGGAGTCCAAGAGAGAGGAAACACTCATTAGGGCTCTATTTGAGAATGAAAAGGAAACTGAAGAGGAAGAAATATTTGTTTCAGCCAAGGAAAATATAACGAGCTTGACACCAGTAATTCCATCTCGTCACAGATTAATGAAGAGCCCTGAAGGAGATGACGCATTTTATTCAGATAAAGAGAATTGGACACCTGAAGTTTCAGGCTCAAAGAAATTCAAGAAACCTGTTCTTGGAGAATCTTTTAAGGTAGATGGAGAAGAAATGTTTTTCTCGGATAAGGAGAATATGACACCTGAAGTCAAGAAATCGAAGGAACCTCTTCGAGAAGAAGAATTCTTTTCAGAAAAGGAGAACTTGACACCTGAATCAGGAGTTAAGAAATCAAATAAGAAGCTCAGTGATAGCCTCACGAGGATGGAAAGAGAGATAATGGAGAGTAGAAGAAAAGAGAGAATTCCCTTTCAGTCTCTATTAGAGAACACTCCTTTGAACAATAACAGTCCTGCCAGCAAAAACAAAAGAGTAGTAGATAAAGAAAGAAGCCCCTTTAAGTCTCTGATAGAGAAATATCCTTCGAAGGATCGAAGTCCTCTCAGTAGTGAAGTACAAAGAAGAGAAACTAAAGAGAGGATCCCTTATCAGTCTCTACTGGAGAATTCACCTTTGAAGAATAGCAGTTCACTCAAACATGCACAAAGAACAGTAGAATTAGAGAGAGCCCCTTTTGAATCTCTACAGACATCTCCTTTGGAAAATAGAAGCCCTGTCAGCAGTGCACAAAGAAGAGTAGACACCAGCAACAAGTATTCATCTTTCATCCACAATCAAAGAACAGAAGACGAGCTAAGCAATTCCTCTGTAAGTGCAAAGCCCACAAAATCCCCCTTAAAGTTTTACGGCAAATTCCACAGAATCCCCTTTTTAAGTTTGGCCGTTTATGAGATAAACCCCTAAACTTTAGAAATGTCACTTTAATGCCCCTTAAGTTTTTCAGATAACACCCCTAACTGACACTGTTAGATCTGACTGTCCACGTTACAATCACGTGCATCTAAATAACCAAAGTGCCCTTGATAGAAAAGAACCATTTCATGTTAATAATTTAAAGGTAATTTTCACAAAAACCCCGATCCAATTTCTACGAATTAATTAATGATTAATTTAATTTGATTTAATAATTAGAGTGTTAATTTAATTTTAATACGAGTTGATTTAAAACCATTAGGGGGATTAGTTGAAAAATTGAATACATTTGGGGGTTTTTCTGAAACATCCCAAACTTAAGAGGGTTAAGTTACATTTTTAAAGTTTAGGAGGGTTTATATCAAAATTAGGCAAACTTAAGGGGGAGTTTTTTGTAAAATTTACCCTAAACCTTATGACTCTATTAACCATCATTTAGCTTCTGTATCTGAACATTATTTAAGTGTCATTTTTAAAGTTTAGGATGGACTATCTAAAAATTGGCGAAACTTAAAAGGGGTTTAATAAAATTTACCCGAGACCTTATGATTCTATTAACCATCATTAAGCTTCTGTATCTGTAAATTATATTGAGTTCAACTATATTGCAGAGCCAATCTGTGGAACAAGTTCTTCCAAAAACAAGAGAAAATAAAAACAAATGGTACATGGTAGTCGATACAGCTTGTTTCCTCAACCCAGAATCAAGAAAATCTATCCAGCTACTCGAAGGGCTTCAAGGGACTCAACTCATTATCCCAAGGATAGGTAGTTTCAAATCTCATCATACTTCATATCATTGAACCTTTTACTCATTTATTTTACTTCATCTCTTGCAGTGATTAGGGAACTTGACTGTTTAAAGAGACGCGAGAGCCTGTTCAGAAAGAACACAACAAGGGCAGCTTCTTCAGTGTTGCAGTGGGTAGAGGAGTGCATGATTAGATCAAGTTGGTGGATTCATGTACAAAGCTCATCAGAAACTGTGCCAGTGGCCCCAACACCTCCTGCTACTCCTCGATCACCACTGAGCGTTGGAAGTGATGAAATGGCTTTCTTCTCCTCTACTAGCAGGAGCTTGATGGAGATTGTATCTCCAACTGAAGAAGACCATATTCTTGATTGTGCTCTCTTGTTTAAGAAAATGAAGGATGCTGGGCACTTGGTTTTGTTAACCGACAGTACTATATTGAAAATCAAAGCAATGGCAGAGGTAAGTATGCAGAAAAAAGAGAGCTTATATTCGGTTTGGTACCCTGAACTTTACCCATTTTTTCACTTTGATACCCTCAAAGTTTCAATACCTCTTCTGTTTGATACCCCGGTCTAGATTTCATTTAATTTTCTATTAAATCTGTATCACGTGATCGATATAATGCTACTGGACACATTTGATTCTTTTGGATCTCTGGCAATTGGATAAAATGGACTAAAATGTATCATGTGCTAAAAGCAGGTTATACAATTTTAACAGAAAATCTAACGTGATCTTAACAGGGGTATCAAGGCGAATTGGGATTTAAACTTGGGGGTATCAAAGTGTTAAAAAGATACTCCGGGTTACCAAAGTGAAAAAATGGGTAAACTTTGGGGGTATTAGAGTGAAAATAAGCCAAAAAAATTATGAGTTATGTCAGCATATGGATCATAAATTTATGAATTTTGTTGCATTTGTTTACAGGGTCTGCTATGTGAGACACCGGTTGAGTTTCGAGAAAGCCTTGTGAATCCTTACTCGAAGAGATTTCTGTGGTCAGATAGCAGCCCGAGAGGATCAACTTGGTCTTGTTTAGATGAGGTTGGCTTGTTTGAGAACTATTACTGTCAATTTCCAGGTGAAAGAAAGGCAGCAAGAGCAACTGAGAATGTTAAGGGCTTGAAGCTTATATTGCTACACAATTCTCATTATGGGAAGACCAGCCCGATCGTATAAGGTTCTATATGTCCTCTATGAATACCAATATGTGTCTCAATATGTCAATGTTTTGTATTGCGCATCCAAGGATGAGATTGGGGGAAACTGATATAAGTTGCTGATATGAATTTTGCTTAAATTTGCAGCAGAGTTTTAGTTTATTTGTATTATTGGCGTATTTTTCAGTTAGTTTACCAGTAAAGTTCTGCATTTTTTATGCTCATTATGTTTGTATTGCAATGAGATACAGAAAGAACTTCTGGAGGATCCTGACCGATACTGTATTAGTTGAACAAAACTTATTCACGCAAAAAGGCGACGGAATTTTCTTCTGGTTCTTATATACTTCACACGCCACATATTGGAACTGCATTGAAGCTAGTGTATATACATTTTCTCCGAGTTCAACAACCCATGGTTGCTAGTTCTTTAAGCCACTAGAAATCTATTAGCCTGAAGTTTCTGAAAATTTGGAATATGAGAATCCTATAGCATAAACAGTTGACTTAATCATCAAAATCTGTTTGAATTTTCTCATGCATTCAGTAAGAATTTTTTTTCAGCAATCCTTATCATACAACTAATCAACAATTTTTGTCAAAAATAATTGACGATTCAAACTCATTCCTTGTTACTAACATAAATAGGCAAATTTAAAGCTCAAAGCCAAAGTTTAGTACCTGTTTTTAATTAATTAATTAATTTATTTATAATTTAGCTCGGAATCGAACCTAATACCGTGGGAACTATATTAGAACCTCTGGCTCATCAACGATGGAATCAATAAACTGATGCTTACAGAATCAGATTCCCTATGAATCCAGGTACCAACATCCTACTACTAGCTGTAAGAACCAGATGTCCTCTGTATATGTTTTTTCCCCATAACTAACATCCAATACTTCCACAACCAGCCAATTTGTGGACCCCTGGTTGCTGGGCCCACCAAAAAGACCTGAAGTTCTCATACAAAAAAGTAACAAACCATCATCAAATCTCCTTCAATTAATTTCAGTCTCTGAAATTTTTTCTGCATCCAGCCATGTCTCTCACTTTCTCAATCCACCATCCTCCAATCCTCCACCCAAAATCCCTCTCTTTCAAACCCCAAAACCCTAAATTCTCCAAAACCGAGAAACCCTTCACCCTCAAATCCATGGCCAAATCCCAAGAACAGCCAATGGAGCCCACCCCATTGGGACCCAGATGGGAAAACTTGCTCTCTGCTGCTGCCAGCCTCTACCCTCTCTACGTGACAGCTGGAGGAGCTGTTGCCTGCATAAAGCCCTCAGCTTTCTCTTGGTTTGTTGAAAGGGGGCCTTTTGCTTACAGTTGTGCACTTGGGTTCATAATGCTGGTCATGGGTCTGACTCTGGAGCTTAAGGATTTGTTTGGGATTTTCAGACAGAGACCTCTCTCTGTAAGTTGTAGATATCTTGAAAAATCCAGATAATTTATTGATTTTTCCTTGCATTAGACTGATATCTGTAAAATCAAGAGTATTTAAGGTGAATTTGGAAACATTATGATGGAAAGTTGTGATTTTTGCATTACAACCATCTGGAGAATTAGTTGACTTGACAAAAACTTGAATAGACATAACTGACTTCAAAACTTGGGTTCAAGCATTAAATTAAAATGAAGGCTTTGGCTTTCTTTTTTCTTTACGGGGCTGCACATATTTCTTCATTTTCGAAGCAGATATGTTTCTATTTGTTTCTTGTATGGCTCCAACCTTATCATTTTTTTTGGTATTTGAGCGGGTAATTTTTGGCTGTGCTGCTCAGTACATAATTATGCCAGCTTTGGGAGCGATCATTAGCAAAGCATTTGGGCTTTCACCATCTCTTTCCGTTGGTTTGATTTTGTTAGCATGCTGTCCTGGGGGCACTGCCTCTAATGTGGTAAGAATTTCCCCTTTCCTTTTGTAAAGTTGTTAAACTCAATAATTTTGTAACCGTAAAGTTTCTTTTTTCCCCATAGAGTTAAGTTATCTAATATATCCACCCTCATTGCCTTACATTGTATGAAATGGTTCGCTAACGTGGAACTTCTTCATCCAAAAGTAATCCTTATGCATGCAAACACTAGGATTAAAAAAATTAATAAAAAAAAAAATTAAAGTATGATTTTGATATTTTAAATTTTTATAAATTTGGGTTTATTTCAACTACAGTTGCGAGTACGGCTTATGCTCAAACTTGTGCGAGTCGTATGCGTCAACTGGGGGTATTTGCAACTGTAGCTTGCAACGGAATAGAAATGACCCAGTTGCATGCAACTGCAGTGGATATACTGCAGTTATATCCACTCCAATTGCAAGCTATCAAATGCCCACTTAGCGGTAGCTTGTTATGAGCATTGTTATATAAGCAGATAGAAATATAAGCATTGTGTGGGTTACATATTACCTCTTCCTTTGAAATAGTGGTGCAGGTGACATTAATTGCTCAAGGAGATGTACCATTATCCATTGTAATGATTGTATGCACCACTTTAGGTGCAGTGTTTCTCACTCCTCTTCTAACTAAATTTTTGGTAGGAGCCATTGTCCCCGTTGATGCTGTTAAGCTTTCTATGAGAACTTTGCAGGTAACTAATATCCACTTGCAGATATATTGTACTTGAACTTTCTTGTTTCTTTAATCAACACAACTGTATACAAAGCCTCTCGTTTTGTTTTGCTTAGCCCTGTCGTGTATTCTTCTTTTAAAAAAAGCCTCATTCATATCTCTGAAACTACCATACGAGTTAGCCATTACAAGAGCAGGATCTGATACTGAATTCGACTTACAGGCATTATGGTTAATAGGATTATGTTTTCATACTGTTAATAAGAATCTAGGTGATGAGAACATGTGTGAAGTTCCGGGGGAAAAAAAGGTGATCAGAAATATCATAGATTCATAAGGTTCGTTATAGGAAAAATAGTTCATGTAATTCACAATGTAAGGCCAGAAACAAAAGGCACAAATTCTACGCTATTGGTGGAGCACTTTTTCGCTAATAAGTTGGTAGAGCACTTGCTTATGATGTGGATGGGAGAGATCATGAATTTTGAAATCTCTTGACATGTTTAGGGAAATTTCTTTTCTATAGGGGAAAGGGGCAGGTGCAATGTACCAATGTTAACTAAAAATATAGGGTTAATTGCAGATAACCCCCTCCTTCATACCTTACTTATCACCCAGCAATTCATGAGGAAGAGGAGGCTTATCTGCAATTTATCCTTTGCAAAATGTCAATCGAGGGATGATAAATGCTAATAAAAGAGTTGATAGGTGACAAGTGCTACTGAAACTATAATTAGGGGGTAGAATGCAATTTACCCAAAAAAGTAAATGAAAACAACTGGAACTTTTTTGTCTGTAAGTGCATTCGCGTTACTCATTCGTAACTTACGTCTGGTTACAGGTAGTGGTTGCTCCAATTTTGTTGGGTTCTTACATGCAAAGCACATTTCCATCTGCTGTGAAGGTCATAACACGCTTTGCTCCACTTCTTGTTGTGTTAACTTCTTCACTTCTTGCAAGCAGGTGAGGATTGAGTAATTTTCTTTGTTTAGTAACCTTTTCCTTCTGTTGTCTAAGATAACTCAACATGTTCTTGCATTATTACAGCGTCTTCTCTGAGAATGTTGTGCGCCTCAGATCATCAATCGTCAATTCATATAATGGGTCTGAACTGGGCTCATCTTGGGGAAGTGGAGGTGTATTTTCTGGAGATCTTCAATCAGCAATACTCTCTGTTCTCTTATTGCATTTTGCTGGTTTCTTTGTGGGGTAAGAATTTTCCACAAATATAGAACTGTTGGCATCATTTTTTTCTCTTGCACTTATTTTCTCTAATTTTACAGATATCTCGCAGCATACTTTTGTGGGTTTAGAGAAAGACAGCGACGAGCAATTTCAATAGAGGTATTGCTGGTCAATAGATAACAATTTTCTTTTATTGTCCAAATTTATGTATTTGTTTGGATCGATGAATCAACTTGGGTTGCAAACTCCATAGAATCTAGATCCATGTAATGCAATAACAACCCATCGAGCTAAACTGATGTATTTGGTTGTTCTTGTCATTTCTTCATGGATATGTGGTAGGCATTTCTAGAATTCAACAAGGATGGAGGAATCCTAATTCTGTTGGAATTAGTTTCCCATAAGTTTACTTGAAAACCGGCCTTCAAAAATTACAAATCGAACAACATTTCGACGCATTAGAGAAATGCAATGCAGGCGAAAACTATTGCCCATGTTTACTCTCGCTTATTAATTGGTCCATGAATGGTTCCTCATCAAATTTTATGCTCGCAGGTCGGCATGCAAAATTCTTCCTTGGGTGTTGTTTTAGCGACTGCACATTTTTCATCCTCGTTGGTCGCATTGCCCCCTGCATTGTCTGCGGTTATCATGAATATCATCGGTAGCACTTTGGGCTTTATATGGAGATACGTTGATCCCTCTGATACAAAGAACGCTCTTGAATCTAATTTGGATTGATCCATGTCGAAGAGCTTGTGTGCATATTTTTTGCCTTTGGTTGGCATTGATTATTGTACTTATTTGTTTTGAATCCCATTTGTTCATTGTAAACACCATTGTTTCAGTCTTTCAGAAAAATTGCAGGTTATAGCATTTCATTTATGTAATCAAGAAGACACCTACCATCTTTCATTTATGCAAATTGTAATCAAAGGTATGGCCAATTTATGGGTAAATTGTAGATGATACCTCTCATCTATTCAGTAACACTTGTATCCCTCTACTTGTTTATTGAGTTATTTAATTATTTATATACCTCTACTTGTTTATTGAGTGGTAGGCTTTTCACCTATGTGGTTGGCATTTTGAAAAGGATAAGTTGCAAATAACCTCTCTCTTCCCCACTAATTGAGCGGTGATAAGTAAATCGGTTGAGAGGCGATAAGTGCAACTAAAGATATTGTTCAGGCGTCTATTTGTTATTTTCCCTTAGTTAATTGTAGTGATGACTTTACACTTGGGGCTAAGAGGGTGTTTGGGAATTCTTATTTTTTGAAGCTTATAAGTTATGCTAGCTTTTAGTGGTTTTTGATTTTTATGATAAAAATATTATAAAAATTATTTAGGTAGTATAGTAATTTATTTGGTCAAACTTAGTTTATTTAGGTAAGCTTATAAGTTAATTTTTCAAAAGCTGAGGTATACCAGCTTTTTAAAATGCGACTTATAAGCTAATTTAGTTTATATTTTACCAAACAGGTAGAAATAAAAAAGCTAGCTTAAAAGCTAGTTTGACCAAAAAATAAGTCGCCCCAAACACCCTCTAAGTCAATGTACATTTCTGTACCATGTCAACATGGTTCTTCAGACGGCTAAACTTTAGCAATAAAAATCTCATTACTTCTTATTGTACATTATCAATTTTCTTTATTTACATATTTTTCCTAATAAACCTTTACATATAAATTTGTGGAATAACGTTAAGCCTACTTCCTAAGTTTTACTACTTATGAACTTTTCATAAAAATAAAAATAAATAAAAATAAATTTGATATTTAAATGGATTAGTAACTTTAGCAATGTCTAGGCTAGTGATAATGGAAGAATATCCAAAGAATATCATATGTGCAATAATAGAAATTACACATGCCAATATGCAAATAAATCCCTGCTTACCTTAATAAGCGACTTTATTCTCATTTCTCGAAGTCCAAACCAAAGAAAAAAAAAAATGAAGAATTCCTTTTTCCTCTTCTCCTTGCTGGTAATCTCTCTCCCCTCCGTTCTCACGGCGGTCTCCGTCGCCGGAGATGGATCTCCGGCCGTCCACATCGTGCACGTGAGCCAACCGGACGGCCAGGAGCAGCCGGAGTCCTACCACCTCCGGATCCTCGCTTCTGTTCTGGGCAGGTTCGTTGGCGTTCCTTTTTAGGGTTAGGGTTAGGGTTTTTCGATTTTTGGTGATTAGGGTCTCGATTGATTTTGCTGATGAGTTTGGTGCAGTGAGGAGGCAGCCAAGGATGCGTTGGTGTATCATTACAAGCATGCGGCTAGTGGGTTCTCTGCTAAGCTTACTCCACAGCAGGCCTCTGATCTCTCAAGTGAGTTTCTTTCGCCTTTTCTCTTTGATTGAGAAGAAAAAGTTGAAAACTTGATCAGGTTTATTGGGGTTTTATCATTATACTGTAGTGATTTGATAGAATTGTGCAAGATTTTTGAGAAAAGGTGAGGGATTCGATGAACCTGTGAGTGAAATCTGAACTGTTGCATTTATGCTTTTGTATAACTTGGAGATTGAGTGAACAAATTCAGACATTTGAATGGAACCAGGTTATGTGCATGTAGTATTAATGACATAACATCATGATTAATAACAAGTCTAGCTAATATTGACTTTTGTATTTTCCTTACTTTTAGTTAAGGATTGGATCTTATTTCCTCTTGAGTTTGGTCCTATTTGATAGTATTTAGCATCTATTTTTGTCAATCAAAGTCCACCTTTTTTTGCTGAATGTTAATGTTCTAATTGATAGCCAAGTTAGTATTACATCCATATCAACTGAAAGGAAAACAAATAGAAATATGGAAACACCTAATTCTGCTCAGCATCCTACCTAACTTCTTTGTCTATATATTTCAGGTATTTTTCAAAGTGTTTTCACACCCAAGCATTGAATAAAATGGGGAAGATATAATTTTTATGAGAACAGTATCGCCACTAGAAATATAATCATCTTGTTCTTAAACTGTTGCCTAGTTGTTATATTGTTATATGGAGGTAGAAAGCGCTGGATGAGTGCCTGTCTACTTCGTAGCAAAAATTGGGAAGAAATTTTTTGAAATTTGTGCCTACTTGTACCTTTTATAGATATTCGATAGGAAATGGATACGGATGCAAATATCTTTTTTAATTTTTGAAGGATACCGATAGGGACATGAATATAAGCAAGATATCTGTATATGTGTCTATATCCTGATATATGTATTCAAGCTGTTAAAAGTATTTTGACTTTAGTGAATCTGAGATCGTATTTTGAGATTATTTTGGTGATCCAGAGATCTAACTTAATATGTCAATGTCATATATATTGATCAACTCTGAATTGAGAAATTTTGGTTTACTTGAGCAGTTTTTTGTATCACATGGCCTATATTCTTTTTTATTTTTATCAATTTTCCTTGTAACCACTTTGTACTTGTGATTCATTCCATGTATGTATCCGATTTTGATGAATAGGGATTTTGAATTTTCCTTACACGAACCATGTTTGTATCCATATCTATATCGTGGTCAGTCAGCACATTAGGATGTGGTCACATTCAATCCGTTTGCACCCCTAATAATAGAACATTAGCAGTGACACTTTTTCACTAGGCGCTCTTCTTGTTTTTGTTCTGCGCAATTTCTGTGTCTTCTCCTCTGCGCGAATTGTGTTTCTTTGAGTCTTTACCACTCTATATGTTCAACTTTGCAATTGAGAATGATTCTTTGCTCTTACGTTTCTTGTTTTCTTTTTCCTTGCAGAGCATCCCAATGTTCTACTGGTTTCTCCAAGTGGGAGGATCCATCTGCACTCAGGACTTGGTAGTCTCCACAGGATGGCTGTTCTCCCATAAATATTCTAAAGTAAGTTGGGAGGAAAAAAGAAAATCAAGATGAACTATGTTCCGCTTTCTTATACATAATGTGTGTATCATATGGATAATATTCTAGTATTACTATGTGATCTTTTATATACATGTTAAATACTCTAATATTTGTATCCCTTACATTTAATATTGATGTATAGAATATAGAAGTATAGTTGTATGATTGTTTTTTGTTGTTGTTGTTGTTGAGGAAGTTGTATGATTGTTGTGATTTGTGATATGCCTTCTGTTTCAAGTGCTTTGAGACGATAATTTACTCACATGTGGATAATAGATTTCAACCTGTAAATACTGTACAGATTTTACAGTCTCTTGGGCTTAAGTGCTTTATGTAATAAAATAGAAACCATGTGTATTAGCCTTTTATAAATTCCCTTGGGCTGAACAATTAGTATATAATATACATGTGTATTAGCCTTTCATAAGTTCCCTTCGGCTGAACAATTAGTACATAATATGAGTACAATGAATTAAAAAATCAGTAAATATCAGTAAGTTGGAATATAATATCAGTCGCGGAAAAAAAATGAAGCCCTACTTTATCCCAAAAAAAAAAGCTACAAACTTACAATAGGTTATGTAGATGATAATCTTATTCTATTAAATTTCACATGTAATGTTCAGGCCAATATTCATCAGGTTGTTGGTTAATAGGAACTATGAAATTCTAGGAGGAAGAAGTTACTTGTGAAGTCTAATAGAATAAAGTATTATCTACGAAATCTAAAGAAGAAAGATTTATAGGTGTTTGGTAGCTTACAATAATAGTTGCAATGTAAATGTCACTTGCATGCAACTGAGATGTTGCAACTATTCTAGCATGTTTATAATTGTTTGGTTCATATATTAAATTGTTCATATATTAAATTTTACAACTTGTCATATGATGTTTGATTCTGTTTGTAACTTTATATCATAACTCATTTTTACTTTTATTAAATTGATAGAATTATTAATTCTTTTAACACTTTTATAACATTTAAATTTTTAAAAGTAATTAAATTTTAAGTACTTGATTTTTGAAATTTTAAAACAATAATTTTGGTAAAGTAATACTTTTAAAAAATAATGTTTTTGTAAACATTATTATTTGAATAAAATAATATTTTATTATAAAAATTATTTTCATAAAATAATAATTTTTGAAAATAATATTATTTTCATATGAAGACAATATTTTTTGGTAAATTAAATAATTTTTCATAAATAAAATATTTTTAATGTAATATTTTCTCATAAATTTTTGAAAGAAAATATTTTTCAAAAATAATTTACCATAGTTTAACTAAAAATAATATTATTCAAGGCAAAACGCTTTGGAAAAATAATATTTTTCAAAAAATTAAAATAATAGTTTTAGAAAATTAATATTTTCTCACAAGAATAAATATTTTTTCACATTTTTTTTCGAAGAATAATATTTTTCAAAAAATATTATTTTCAAATTTTTTTTACAAAAACTACTTTTTCCAAAAAAGTTTTTTAAAAGTTATTTTTTAAAATAATTTTAGGAAAAAATGTGTTCGAGCCCCAAATTGAAGAAGCTGATGTGGCCCAGCCCCATCAACTTTTTCCCTTACTCTTTAGCCTCAAAAGAGTGCAAAAAATGTGGCCCAGCCCCAAACGCCCACTTTTATACATGTACTCATTGTATTTGTCCAAGGGTTCCGAAAATACCCTCATCTCTCTCCCAGGAAACCGACGAAGTAACCCATTCAGCCGGTGATTGTTGCCATCGCAATTAATGCGATTCGACGGCGAAAATGGAGGGAAAAAAGCGCGGCTTCCCTCCATTACTGGTCTAAGTCATCATGGGTTATCTCTCACTCTCTCATTTATGGTATTAGGGTTATGTTCTTCAACTTTCAACAACCACTTATGTCCTAAAAATTTCCTCAATTACTCCTCATAACTGTCCTCATAACTTTCAACAACCCCCAATGCCCGCCAAAGAATTGATTTGCATAGTTTCGTCAGGCGAGAAGGCTATATTCTTGATGCTAAGTTGTACAACAAGCTATTTTGAGCTAAAATTTAATGTGTCTCAAAGACTGAAAGTACCTGAAGATGTTTTATCATTGATATACAAATCTGAGAGGCACCTGAACCTGAACTTTTCAGTTGATAATGAAGATGATTTCCAGTTCGTGTTGGAGCACAGTCGAAATATTGGTTGCACGGAAATTCACATGCAAGTTGTTGTTAATATAGAGGGCTCTACTTCTGGAAAAAACGAGAAATTTCTAACTGAAATGTAAGTAATCAATAAACTCTTTTTAAAACTGGGATTTATGTAATTTAAGCTTTGTGATTTCAGGTATCAATGCACAGTAGTAAAGTAACATAGTTCTTATTTTGAATGGTTACATGTTAACTCTGCCTGTTAGATGTTAATATATGTTACGTTTCATTGTTACATGTTAACTTTTAGCTTTACATGTTAACTATCACTGTTACATGCTAACTTTTATATGAACTTGTTAACTCTCTTCCTAACGTGTTAACTTTTAAAATAACATGTTAACTTGCACTTCTTTATGTTATGTTTTAAAGAAACATGTTACTTTTACTCCTAGTCAGTTAACGCTCATAATTACCTATTAACTTACACAAGAAGCTGTTAATTTGAAATAACAGTAGATAATATTATATTATAGTTGAATATGAAATCTCACTGGTTCATTAATTTGTGCAGCAGTGATACCTCTTTGAATGTAGAATATAGTCATCCTCCTCCAGGAGATGCTTCTAATTCAGAGAGGATCCAAAATGATTACCCGTTTGGTGAGAATGTAATGAGAGCTGATGATATGCTGAACAACACTTCCAACGTTCCTCAATAGTGACATACAGTATTAACTGAAAGGGGTCAACAATTTGAAAGTGTAAATGACTTGAGACTAGCTTTGTAATACTATTCTATGGCGAAAAAATTTGATTACGAATTTGCAAAGAATGAACCGAAATGTATCCGAGTTTACTGTCGATATAAGGAGACATATGGATGCCCTTGGATGCTGTTTGCCTCTCCTGTGAAAAAAGAAAAAAGAATTGAAATCAAGAGGTTTGTGAATGAACACAGTTGCGGACAACATAGTAACTTGTCAGGGCGATCACTGGCATCTCGCAAATTCATATCAGCCCAATTGCAACCTCTGTTAAAGGTTCGGCCAGAAATCCGCCCAATTGATGTGCAAAAGGAATTTCTCACTAAGTATGGATTGAGAATTGAATATAGCAAGATATGGTGGGGTAAAGAAAGAGCACAAGAGGATATGTATGGTGATAGTTATGAGTCGTAGGATCAATTAAGATGGTAAACATTACAGTTCCTTTACTAAATATATAAATTTTGTTACAGTACCATGTCAGTTGTTGATTTACTGTGCAATATATTAACATTAGACGTTTGGATTTACGTTTCATTGATATATGTTAACTGCCATCTTTGGATGTTATGTTTCACCAACAAAGGTTAACTTTTAAGTTTAGATGTTATCTTTGGCCCGTATATGTTATCGTTCGCCGTTAGATGTTAACTTCAACAGTTACGTGTTAACTGTAACTTTTAGATGGTTATTTTAAGAAAATATTTCATCTTTTCTCCAACGTATTATATTTACATGAAATGTGATGACATTGATGTACATGGATGAGAACATGGTAAAGGAAACAAATCCAGGAAGCTACATTTGTATTGAACAGAATGAAGGAAGGTTCAGAAGACTATTCATATGTTATGCTGCTTGCATCATTGGTTTCTTAAATGGATGTAGACCGCTGTTATTTTTGGATGGGACCTTTTTGAAGGACAGATACAAAGGCATGCTCCTGAGCGCTACAGCATATGACGGAGACCAAGGGATATTTTCACTTGCGTATTGCATATGCGAACAGGAAAATGTTGCTAATTGGAGATGCTTCCTTCAAGGTTTGTGGTCCATACTGCATGAAAGGTCAGACCCATACAATCCTCCCAACCAATTGGTAATTATTTCTGATGCCGACAAGGAAATTCATGAAGCCGTGAGAGAATATTTTCCTGAAGCAATTCACTCAAGATGTGTTCTACACCTGGTTGAAAATTTTAGGTTAAAGCTAAAAGATTTGGGAATGAAGGCAAATGACACACAAGTTTTGGGCAATTTGCTCCAATCTGCTTGCTACAAATACACTAAAGCCGAATGGAATGACTACATAAAGGAAATTTATGAGATATCTCCTGCTGCATATAATATTATAATTAATTACTTACCAGATCAGTGGGCAAATGCATTCTTCCCTGGCATTAGGTACTCCATTCAATCATCATAACCTTTTGCAGTCGATGTTAACTTTCACCCGTTAATGTTAACTTTCCTCCGTATATGTTAACTATAGTTCGTCGATGTTAACTTTTGTGAGTATATGTCAATGTTAAGCTGTATATATTTTCATGATTACTGGTTGAGGCTCATAGTTATGTGTTATTTTTATATATAGTGTATGCAGTGTACTTATACAGTTTATTATTTTGATGTTTGTAGATATGGTCATGTAACCTCTAATGTTGCAGAGTCCTTTAACAACTGGATACGTGAAGCTCGCTTGTTACGTGTACTGCAAATGGTGGAGCATATTCGAAAATAAATTATGGTTCGCATGAACAACAGACGCTTAATGGCTGATAAGTGGAATGGTTATCTTTGTTCTAAAGCTGAGCAGGTACTTAAAGAAAATATGAATAAGGGATGTACTTTAGATGTTAAACAATCTAGAGATGAAATATTCGAAGTGCAATCTCATAGAACTACACATGTTGATTTGGAGAAGAGGACATGCACTTGCCGAGCTTGGGACGTAACACATATTCCTTGTAAGCATGCATGTGCAGTCATTATTTATATGAAAAGAGACGTATATCAATATTGCGATTGGTTTATGTCCGTAGAAGCATTTAAGAAGAGCTATGACGAAATCCTTTATCCCATTCCCGATTATGAGAAGCGGAGTGTGCCAAGAGATGAAATCGAGATATTGCCACCAATTACTACTAAAAGGAAGGGAAGAAATAAAACTAGACGTATAAATAACAGAACCATTTATAAACGTTTAGTGAAATGTTCTCGATGTAAAGCTGAGGGTCACAATCGAGCAACTTGCAACGAGCCAATTGGTGATTAGTGTGGACTGCCTCTTACAACAAGACTTTTATTTAGCATTGTTGGGTGTCAAGAACTTTGTAGCATTTTGTGCAAGATTTTTATAATTTTTGAAGTTGTAAGTCTAATCATATTGTGTATTCAAGCAATATCAGCTGTAATTATGTCAAGAACTTTGTAGCATATTGTGCAATACTTTTGCAATCTGTGAAGTTGTAAGTCTTATCATATTGTGTATTCAAGCAATATCAGCTTTATCTATGTCAAGAACTTTGTAGCATTTTGTGCAAAACTTTTGTAATTTGTGAAGTTGTAAGTGTAATTATATTGTGTATTCAAGCAATATCAACTGTAATTATGTAAGAAATTTTGTGTAATGTACTTGCTAAGCTAAAGTATTACGCTTGTGTTTCCGCTAATTACCTCTTTATTATGTTATCTTTAAGTTTTAAATGTTAATTTTCAACTTTACATGTTAACTTTAAACGTTAAATGTTAACTTTCACTTTACATATTGCCTAACAAACTTTACATGTTAACTTATATCATAATATGTTAACTTTCATGTTTAAATGTTAACTTTCAAACATAAATGTCAACTTTCATTTAATTATGCTTAGTCCAGGTAGGATGGCAAGATTTTTGTTGCAATTTCTTTAAGACTTTAGTAATCTGTGAGGCTATAAAGTTAATCATATTGTGTATTAAAGAAGTTCATCCTTAATAGTTGCAAACATTTTGTGTAATATACTTGTTTAGCTAAAGTATTTTTGTTTGAAGTTCTTGTTCACTATTTTGTGTAATGTACTTTGTTAGTGAACATGTTAATTTTTCATGTTCTTGTCCGCTAAAATATTATGTTTATATTGACATTCTATCATCTCATTATAATGTTATTTTTCCGTGTTACATGTTAACTTTCCACTGAATGTGTTAACTTTCTCTAACACATGTTAACTTTTACAAGAATATGTCAACTTTCACGACAACATGTTAACTTTCACAGTAATATGTTAAGTATTGGCTGAATCTGTGAAAATACAGCTGATCAAATTCAGTCAAGCTTCCTTCTTGTTTCCTAGAAAATACAACTACTGTATACAGTACTAAATTAACATACACAATATAAACATGCACATAAGTTTTTCGTCACTCAATCAAATTTTTAAAAAGCTTTCTCCCCATCCTTATCTAAAGGCTCTGCTTGATTTTTCTGTTCCCATCCTTCGATTAGAAGTTCACCTGCAAGTCTGGCACGTATGACATTAGATGCATCGTCGAGAATAGTAACTTGAATTGTATGAACACCAAGAATTATAGCCTTCATATACAAGGGAACGTAAAGCCCACAGTCAAAACTGCATGATATAAAGTAGCAAGCTAGTTAGATATATGATAATGGATAAAAGGGCAAGATTAAATTTGTGAAATACTAACAATCCAGCCTGTTGCTCGCAAGGGACGGCTTCATATCTATACTTCCTCCAAACATTCTGCGGATCAAATTCTGACTTCATATGATCCATGAAATTGATCACTTTATTCACAGGTTCAATGTAACCACTATGGCCAGACGAGCTATAGTGGTTAACAACGTCCTCATCCAACTTGACTTCGGTAACATGCCAGTGGTCATGCCGTACAAGGGGGATAAGGAGTATACTCTTACCCACAGCAATATGCTTTTGTATAAAGGTGTAGGCATAAAAAATTGCTTATCAGTACCCGAACGAAACTCGTGACGATGGGTTGACAACCGACGATCCATTCGACAAACCGACGTCGCAAAACGCATCACGCCGCGAAAACGCGTGAGCGAAGTCGACGAGCACATGAAGTGAGTCGGCAAGACGCATTTGAGCCAATGAAACGACGTCGAAGTTGATTAAACTCAAACGCCGATGAGACGGAGTCAACCATACTTAGTCCGGCCGATGCAAACGAACCGCTTGAGCTCAAAGTTGATCGCACGGACTCAAACACAACGGCAACATCACCGGGCAAAACCAAGCCCGAAGACCAAAAGAATCGACGGAGAAACGACGCAAAACGACGAAAACGCCGCGAAGACGGCCGCCAAACCTCTAAAGTAAGGTGGTTTCGGCCTTGGTCGGCCACCCCTACCAACTGGTCCGAGGTGCTCGCCAGTGGTCGAGGAGGCTCGCCACTTTGGTCGGAGCCACCTCGCCACCATGGCCGAGCCCCGCCAACCTCGGTCGAGGTGGCTCTACTGGTGGCCGAGCCACCAAGGTGGCCGGGCACCCCCCCCTTCCATTGTATAAATAGGGGGGGTGTCATCTTCGAGGGGCACGTCGAGAGGGGATTTGGAGCGGGCTTCCGATTGGATTTTTGGGATCTTTCAAAGGCTCGGACTTCTGAAGAGTTCTTGCGAGATCTACAGTGCAATCGGGCTTCTGAAAGCAACGGCGAGCACAAGTCCACCAACGCCGATCTTCAATCAAAGGTAACCGAATTCGGTCGAACTACAGATACCCTCTAGATTAAGCTTCGCCTTAATCTCAGGATACAGGATTTCTCCTAGTAGATCTCACCCGCCCGGCATCCTCTTCGTGAGTGTGATCCCTCAGCCTCGCCTTCGCGGAAACGAGCCCCTTTACATCTGTAGTTCCAGAACCCGGGTCTCTACCTGGATCGGGATTGCGCGGTGGTCCACGGACACAATAAGTCCCCGGCACAGGCAAAGAACCCACGCAAGCGAGGACCTCGACATAACAGAGATCCTCGTGTTTGTTCAAAAGGATAAAAAGTTGTAGTCTTTTGATTTTCATTGTAAGCCTTAAAATAAAAGGCGACATTTCTTTTGAATTTTGTTGTAGGCCAAAGAAGCTGTAAGCAAAATTCAAATCAATGACAATCATCCCAACTTTTACCGCGAACAAGCCGGGCGAATCATTAGGAGCCACCGCCTCGATCGGAGGTCGCCGTACGCAACCGCGATCCTTATCCCGGTGGAGGAAGAGGTCGAGTTCGAAGTTCGACCAAGAGAAGTTCGAGGAGTACTTGTCCTCACCCTCTTCCGCATCCGCCTCGCCGCCCAAGAAGGACTCGCCGCAGGAGAACCCGATGGGCCTCGAGGTAGAGCCCGGACGGGAAGTCCAACCCCGCCGCCACGTAGCGAAATCCCCTCTGCCTCAAGTCCGAACTACAACGGCCCGAGATGAACGCCGATGACGCTACCGCACTCTCCAAGCGAGCCCGCCAAAGCGGCAATGAGCATGGCGCAAACTCGCCAAGGCCATGCAATCCACGGATGGGGTCCGCTATGAAGCGGATCTAAGGTCCAACTCACGAGAGGCTTGACCTCAAGTGATCGACGGTTTATCCAAGCCGCCAACCGACGAAAGGGTCCGTGTCAAACGGAACCGCTTCCACACTTCGAGAGCGATCCGGAAGCGCCAAGACTCCTGCGCAAGCACGAAGCTTTGGTGCAGCGTGCTCGTGAGTTAAAGAAAGAAGTGGCAAAGAAGCCACTAACGCACCGCCAGTTTGGAGGCCCAAGTCTAATGGTGCCCCAACCTCGCTACCCACACTCCGCCTCTCGGCTTTAAGCCGAAGGATACAGCGCTGTAAATCCAACGCCAAAGTCCAAGACCGACGACGCCAAAGACAAAGGCGTCAGATTCAATCTGGTGAAGCCAACTCCGCCACCACCACCAAACCGACTATCAAGGATCGCCTCGGTCCTCGAGAGAATCACGGTCACCTCATGCAGAGGTCGCACCTGCTCCAAAGAAGACAAAAGATGCTGCGGCCTCTCTATCGGATTGAAAATCAAAGTCCGAGTTCCGCCGAGACTTCGCTACCACATCGGGCGAAGTCTAGGCGAAGTCACTTTCGAAGCTTCGATGGATTGACCCGCCCTCTGAAGGAGACGCTTCATCGGACGATGAGGACGTTATACCGAGAGATCACGCCGACATACGGCAGTTGCTTCGATACACACACCGATGAGCCGACCACTGCAAGGAGTACGAAAATCTCAAGGGATTCCCCAAATTGACGCATCATGCTTGTGCTCCGTGCTCATCAAGACGATGCTCGGAGTGCAATTGCCATCAAGAAGCTCCGTAAAGGGTGTCGGCCTTCCGAGACTCACCACGGAGATGCCGAGACCTAGGACAAGGCGATTCCGAAAAGGATGATCTCCGAGAGGGTGAGTTGCCGAGGTCACTAATAATATGACCAGCAAAGAATCATCGCCACGGGCTATTCCGGCCAAGATCGCAACTACCGACTCGCTTATGGTCCGACTATCCGACGGTCCGTGATAATGATAAGCTTCAAGGGGTTACCATGGAGGATGATGCGCCGATATTGGCTCGCAATCGCGATCCGATCATACCGTATCTAGCGAAGGAGCCCCAAGAAACACTTATGATCGCATGCATCAAGTGGCCAAAATGCTAGACGGCGCTGAATAAACAACGGAAAACTTCAAATTAGAAATGGAGTTGGCCATGCACGATGAGAGAAATGCATGACCAATGCATCCAAGCTTTAACGAAGCATCGAGGGGAATCAAGTCAACACATTGACGTTGATCAAGATGACAGCGACTCGGATCAGGAGGAAGCACCAGAAGATGATAACCCTCCTGAACCACGCGACGCTGCTGTTGCTCATGAGAACGAGAAGATCAAAGACTTGGAGAGCAAAATCAATTCATTGATTTCTGCTCAAGAAGTAAAGAAGACAGGTATTCCTTGC
This sequence comes from Asparagus setaceus, assembly GCA_012295165.1. Lineage (NCBI taxonomy): Eukaryota > Viridiplantae > Streptophyta > Magnoliopsida > Asparagales > Asparagaceae > Asparagus > Asparagus setaceus. Next base: position 26,734,978 of record CM022707.1, read on the forward strand.
CCATACCCGAGGGAGTGGGAATCAATCCCTACCCGTCGAAGTTTAACTTAATAAACTTCACACCATTTGACGGAAGGGTTCCCGACGCAAAGACTTGATTTATTTCAAGTCACACCTCGGAGTTATTTCGCAACGAACCCTTGATGGTTCGGTCATTCGCTGGCACCCTTCGTATCGCTTCGAATGGTACCGCCGTCTCAAGCCGAGCATTCACAAATGGACGACATGGAGTCTAGCTTCCTTACCAATTTCTTTGATGACGATACCGAGGTATCGATCGACGCTGTTCGACGAGAAGCGTAAAGACGGAGAAACCGTGGACATCTTTGTTAAACGATTCTAACAAGGCAATGAACCGCCGGATCCAATAACAGGAGTTCATCCTCCAAACCCGCCACGCGAACTTATCAATAGATGTGCTTGAAGCAATGGGTACAGCACCATCGATAACGTGGAAGGACTTGAAGGTTCGTGGAGAGCAAGCCGAGATTCCTCAAAAGGAAAAAGGCGAGAGAGGTCACCGACGACGGAAGCTCGGCCGTAACTTTGTCCCACGCAAGAAAGGGAAAGAGCAAGCCAAGACGGTGTTGCGAACCAAACGCTCCAACTCCAACCCCAACAAAGAAGAAGAAGAAGAAGAAGAAGAATAAATGCCGCAACAAATAACGTGGCAACCCGGCCACAAAACAAGGCCTTAGAGCCGAGATTCCCAAGTCCTATTCCTTTAGGGACGACGAGATTCCTGGCTCTTCAAATATCTTGTGGAAAATAACAAGATCAAGCTCCCTCCGACCGTAATCAAGAGGAGGCGATGAACACTAATGACCCAAGATCGCGGCATACCATAGGCATCATCACCCCACTAAACTCGCTTTAAGGACAAAATCCGTGCTTTAATTGATGTAGGGTCATTACTATGAAGCCGCCCAAAGAGAAGAAGGTCGGGCGAATCACGGTATCCATAAGTTTCGGTCGGTGCCATTGACATGGTTTGAACTCAACCGCTGGTCAAAGTTGCGTTGAAGACGGTGAATGACGACCCACACAAGCAACGTAAAGGACTTGTATCGTGATACCGAATGGCGAAGTCTTGTGGGTCCACCCAGACTTACTGGAAGATGAGCAATGGGTAGCCTCTTCTTCGAAGAAAAGCCGAGGCAGAAGGGAAAGGCATGCCATGCTACTTCCGCAATTCTGGAGGGAGACGATGAACAGGTGGTAACATTCCAGCTGTCCGAAGGGGAACCTGAAGCCCACGCCACCAGGAGTGGACACGAGTACAAGTACAAGTACCCTAAGTCCCGACCCTAATGCCAAGACGCCTCGAGCTGGGGTACCAACAAATCCCCTCACTCACGCAGAAAGCAATGTAGTAGCGCTAAGGAAGCAAGAACCGCGCCGATGAAGTTCAACTCGGCAGCCTCGATTCGCCCGATTGGAAGAGATAAACTCGAACTTCAACTCTCCATACCATGTCATGGCCCATTAGCCAATATCGCAAGGATCACTCTATGAGTGCTGGCGCTTATCAAAAGAGACAGAGAAGCTTCAGAAGCCCTCGCCGATTGAAGTCTTCCTCACCCGATTAGGCCGAGTCCAAGAGTCGCCCAAGAATGCAACCTTGCGACTAAACACTTCCCCCATCACCTTTACAAAGGAGGATATGCGACGAGGAATTCAAAGCACGATAGGCCGCTATACTTCACCGTATATTGGCTCTAGTGAAGTTAACCGATCCAAGTCTTCCATCCGCCCATGCCCGCCCCGTATCATCCGGGAATTCTCGCCAAAGAAGTTAGCATCAATCGGCACATGATCTACGGATTTAACACCGGTGGGTCCCGCCCACTTGGTAAAATCCGATTAGTGCCAAATGGGGACTTAAAGTCGAAGTCACTGCTATGTGATTGGCGAGACTTCCTATAACTTATTGTTGGTCGAATCTTGGATCCACAATAGCGTTATAGTCGTCTACTCTTCATCGTCTCAAATATGTAGACACTAATAATGAGGTCAAGATTGGTCGCGACAAACAACCGCTTAAGGGATGGAGAATTATTTCACGATTCTCTCCTCTACGTAATGAGTCCTAAATCAATCATCTACCAAGGAACGGACACGGTGAAGAAGCCGACACCGAAACCGGCTTGGTTATAGTGGAGGTTTTGTTTTAAATGACATTGTACCCTTGTAATCAATCTTGACGATGAAGAATCGCCGATGAACATTGTAATTGGCAAATTGCCGATGAACAATAAATGACGATTTAGAGTATCCTTTATCTTTGAATGATGTGATAACAGATTATACAATGATCGAGTTGCACACCCAACTCGATCATCTTGCTTCACACAAAAGCAGCTCCGACTCCTTTGGGACAACACTTGTCATCCCACCTAAGATCAAGTAGTGAAAGAGACTTGGTTTACGGAAAAGGAGATGCAGCCCAACGTAATCATTTCTTTGAAGAAGGTGAAGATGACAATGGGCCTATCCTCCACACATTCAGATATAGTCCAGAAACACTGGGTATCATGAAAAGATGGGGGTATGACTTGACACGAGGGGAAGGTCTATGTTTCGGACGAGGCCCTCGAACCCCTCCTAAAGCGGCATATGTCCCAAGAGGAAAGCCGGATAACTACTATGCATTTAGAAGGGGATTGGGATACGAATCCTCCTCAGAAGATGAATGCTCGTGGCTGATTGATAATAATCCACCCGGTGAGGGAGACGGACATTCGTCGACTCTTGACTTGGGATTCGACACCGACTTCTGAGAAGCTTTCAAGGCTTTGATGTCGAATATGGCCACGATCGATCCTCGCTACTATTGAGGGTGATGAAGATATGCCAACATGGGAAGACCCATGGATCCATCAACTTCGAGAGAAGCGGTTTGGGGATAGGTTCGAACAAAGAGAACCCCACTAAGGATGAGGTAGTCCGTGTTAATATGGGTGATGAAGAGCATCCCAAACTTATAAACATCAGCAATACTCTCTCGAAGAAAAGGAAGAGTTGATTGCCCTAATCGGAGTATATCGATGTATTCGCCCGAGTTACGAGGACATGCGAGGACTCGACCTAATGTGGCAACACATCACCAACATCAAGGCGATGTCAAACCCGGCAACAACAGAAAGATGGTTTCGGCCCACAAATATTGGAGGCAATTGTTGACAAGTGAAGAAACTCATAGAATCGGATTCGCCGAGGAAATTCAACATCCGGATTGGGTGGCGAATATAGTCCGGTCATGAAGAAGAATGGTTCGAGTAGGATTCAGGTCGACCAGAGACCTAAACGCCGCTTGCCCAAAGGATGATTTCCGCCAATCACCGACGCCATAGTTGACAATACATGTGGATTCGAGGATGTCCTTTATGGATGGCTTTTGGGTATAATCGGATCAAGATGTACCCCGATGACGCCAAACACACAGCCGTCAACTTCCATCGGCATATATTGCTACACGCCAGTCATGCCGCTCGCCTCAAAATGCCTACAACATACCATGAAAGCAATGACGAGATTTTCCAGATCATCTTCGAAAACGGCCAATGCTACGCCGACGATTTGGTCGGAAAAGCCGTGACAAAGGAGATCACATCAAAGATCTTAGAACGGTATTGAACTCATGCGAACTCATCAACTAAAGATGAACCCCGCCAAATCCTTCCTTGGGATGTCTAGTGGCAAGTTCACCGGCTTTGTCGTCACAAATAAGGGCATCCACGCCGATCCCGAAAGTGAAGGCAATTCAAGAGTTGCAACCTCCAACTGAGAGAACTCGGGATAGGACGATTACGCATATCCGATGGTTCATATCGAACCTATCAGGAAGTGCCAACCGTTCTCAAAATTGAATAAGAAGGGCGTGTCATTTATTTGGTATGACGCCGTAAGGCATTTGAAGAGATCAAGTCTTATCTCGCCAAACCTCCGTTTCTTATCGCACCGCTACGAAAACCGCTCGATCTACGCCAAGGCAACGGATCGTTGCTTTACTCGCGAAGACGACGACAACGGTCACGCATCAGCAAAGGTATTACCCGAGCCATTAGTCGGCCACGAAGTCTCGATACCCAATGGTCGAAGCAGCCGCATTAGTGTTCGCGATTCAAGATGCGACACTATTTAGTCGGACAGACGATTTTATTCTCTAACGAACCGTCCGATATTTATGACCCACCGCCTCAATGAGTTGGCGTTTGGCGAAATGGGCCTTGCTCTTGTCCCAATATGACTTGTATTTCAAACAAATGGTCACCAAAGGACAAGCGATTTAGATCTCTTCGCCACCGACAACGGATGCGCTTGAGCTATATGATGATCTTCCTGATGAAGTTCAAGAAGTCAACACTACATCGCACCAACAAATATGGCGATTGTATTTTGACGGAGCTTCTGCCACCAATGTGGCAAGTACCCCTGACGTTTCTAAAATCTCCGCTGAGTCGGAGTTGTCTTGATTTCCGGGAATCATGTCATGCCCTCGCGGCTTATTCGCCACCAACCTCGCTCCAATAACGTAGTCATACAACGCTACTTATCGGACTTAGCTTCGCCAAAGAGCCGGGGTCGAATATCTCGCTGCATGGGGATTCACAACCGATAGTTAAGCAGTCCGCGGTGACTACGGTTAGGAACCCTGACCGATCCCTTATCATCGTAGCCGCTGAAATGGCGTACTCATTCAAGAGTTCTTCATCGAATATATCCCGCTTCCAAAACGCTTTATGCATGCATCGGGCGGGCGTAGTCGTGGTCGTTAGCACAACCTTCCGAGACCGAAAGCAACTAGTTACGGTCGGGACTCACCAACTCTTTGTACCATTATACGATGAGGCACAAGAAGATAAGGGGTAGTTACCAAAGAAGTACATGCAACCCAAACCAAGTTGGAGCCCCGAGATTGGCGCTTCCTATCATCGACTCGTCTTACATGGCATTCTCGCCAAGACGGAGGGAGAGAGAGTCAATCCGCAAGAACTCCAAGATTCTTTATGACACTCAAACCCGTGACGCTATATCGCCGAGGGTACGATGGTCTTTTGTTCATGCTCAAACAAGGAGGCGTAAGAGGTCCTTCTCGAAGCACACGAGGGTGAATGTGGTACACACCACCGTCCCAAACTCTACGATCAATCGAGAATGGGTTACTTTTGGCTCACAATGATTAATGACGCAATGAGCACGCCGAAATGCCACGCTGTCAAATTCACGCTAATTATATGCATCACCGTGAGCAATCGTGATCCTTCGCCACATCCTCGCCATTCGAGACATGGGGAATGGGCGTTGTAGGTCCCATTTTCCTCCGCCGCTAAAGGAGATCGGTTTATTCTAGCGATCACCGACTACTTCCGGGCGTAAGCAACCCGCTAAAGGAAGTAAAGGCGAGTACCGCCATCAAGTTTATCAAACACCATGTCATCTATCGACACGGTGTCCCAAGACGGATCGTGCATGACAACGGTCCCCAATTCATCGCCAATTTCCATCGTTTTGGAGAAATTTAAGATACAAGATGTCTCACAATGCCTTATAATCCGCCGCAAATGGATTAGCCGAGGCGCTCAACAAGACGATTATCAAAATTCTCAAGCTTGTGAAAAGTAACAAGCGACGGGATGATAAACTCTGAGAAGCACTCGGGCATCGCACAACCAGACGCACGCCAACCGAGCCAACCCCGCATCGGCCTACGTGTGAAGCGCTCCCATTGGAAATTCAGATCCCGCCACAGACGCCTCTTCAAGAGATGACGACCAAGAACAACATCAAAAACGCCTCAAGAGCTTGAGATGTTAGATGAGAAGCTCGGAGGCTCAACAATGCATTGAGTTCTAAGCTAGGATGTCGGCTTTCAACAAGAAAGTTCGACAGAACCTTTAGAGAAGGAGATTTGGTCCTCCCTGCTCGACTAATCGATAATCCTCACTTCCAAAAAGAAAGGTAAATTCAACCTAATGGGAGGGCCCGCTTGTAATAGAAACTACATCTAATGGTGCGATTTAATTACCCAAAATGGCGACGGCAATTAATGCCGATAAATGGAAGTTCCCCAAGAAATACTACCCATAGTATCTTCTGGATAACCCGCTTCGACGGAAGTTCCTCGGATGTTTCACCCACTTTTCGCGAGGATAACCTTAGATTTATCCTCCATCACAATTTCCCATCGATCAAATTCCTTGACGGTGGGTCTACAAATTTCTCGGTACATTACCAAAATCCCTCTTGATTCCGTTTATGAACAGAGGCCCAATCAAATCTTTTACGGGAGATAGAATATAAAATTCTTCCTCTCCAAGCGCAAGATCCTTTTCGGATAAACCAAGGGTTCCTTCCATCTTTCATCTTAGGTAGCTCGGATCAAGGTATGGCCGATTTTCGCATCAGTTGTCCGGAATCGGTCGCCTCGAAGTCTCTTCGGTTCTCGGAGTAGAGATCCCACTCTTAGTTCCATCTTCATCTTAGGTAGCGACCGGCTGTATGGTACGGATTTTCGCACTGTGTTGTCCGGGAAGGTCGCCTCAGTCTCTTCGGCTCTCTGAGTGGAGATCCCACTCTTAGTTCCATCTTCATCTTAGGTAGCGACTGGTATGCTGCCGGGATTTTCGCATCAGGTTGTCCGACCGAAGGTCGCCTCGAAGTCTCTTCGGTTCTCGGAGTGGAGATCCCACTCTTAGTTCCATCTTCATCTTAGGTAGCACCGATCGGTGTACGCTACGGATTTTCGTACTCAGTTGTCCGACTGGTCGCCTCGAAGTCTCTCTCTTCAGCCTCTGAGTGGAGATCCCACTCTTAGTTCCATCTTCATCTCGTGTAGCCGACCGAAGGTATACGGATTTTCGCACTGTGTTGTTCGATCAAGGTCGCCTCGAAGTTCTTTCGGTTCTGAGTGGAGATCCCACTCTTAGTTCCGCCTTCATCTCGTGTAGCCGACCGGTGGTATGCGCCGGATTTTCGTACCAGTTGTCCGGATCAAGGTCACCTGAAGTCTTTTCGCTTCTCGGAGTGGAGATCCCACTTTTAGGTCCACCTTTCATCTTAGGTAGCGCCGACCGGTATGCGCCGAGATTTTCGCACTGTAGTCCGAATCAAGGTCACCCGAAGTCTTTTCAATTCCTACGCTAAGGAATTCCATCTGCAGCCTCATCCCGAAATAGAACACATTCTTCCTTCCCCACCTCAATCAATCTTAATCCGTTCGGGCCCATTCTCCGTCAGGACACCAAGGTTCATCTTGGGGCATTTCGGTCCCAAGCCTAAGAAGGGATGAGTCTACGTGTCACAGGCTCTGGGTTTAGTCTTTCTCCCATTGAAGAAGACACCAGAGTTCGACTGGGCATTTTATCCCAAGCCTAAGAAGGGATAAAGCCAACGCCTTTACACGCTTGCCGCTAGTCTTCCCCGAAAAAGACGGCTTCACGATTCAACATCGTAGCATTAAGTCTAAGAGAGTCTCATTCTTTTAGCACAACGCCATGTGCGGAACGGATCCGTGATAATCCGCGACGCTTAGCCCAACTCAAACGGTAGTTGGTAAAGGCTCATCAAACCCGCTGAGGGTCGGGTCGGGCTAATAACCCTAAAGTCAACGCCACACACGCTGCCGTTTAGTCTTTTCCCGATTGAAGAAGACACCAGAGTTCGACTGGGCATTTTATCCCAAGCCTAAGAAGGATAAAGTCAACGCCACACGCTGCTGTCTGCTTAGTCTTTCTCCCATTGAAGAAGACACCGTAGTTCGATTCGGGGCATTTTATCCCAAGCCTAAGAAGGGATAAAGCCAACGCTTACCACGCTGCTGTCGTAGTCTATTCCCGTGACAAAAGACGGCTTCACGTATTCAACATCGTAGCATTAAGTCTAAGAGAGTTTCATTCTTTTAGCACAACGCTGTGTGTAGAACGGATTTAGATAATCTACATGCTAGCCCAACTCAAACGTAGAGTTGGTAAAGGCTCATCAAACCCGCTGAGGGTCATGGCCATAACCCTAAAGTCAACGCCACACGCTGTCGGTTTAGTCTTTTTCCGATTGAAGAAGACACCAGAGTTCGACTCGGGGCATTTTATCCCGCCTAAGAAGGGATAAAGTCAACGCTCCACACGCTTTCGGGCTTAGTCTTTCTCCCATTGAAGACACACCGTGAGTTCGATTCGGTATTTCATCCCCGGCCTAAGGGATGAGTCTACGGTAACACGCTGCTGTCGGGCGGTCTTTGCCCGTAAAAGAGTAACGGCCTATGTATTCGAGTATCATAGCAACAAGTCTAGAAGAGTTTCATTCTTTTAGCACAACGCCACGGTGGAACGGATCCGTGATGATCCGCGACGCCAGCCCAACTCAAACCAGAAGTTGGTAAAGGCTAATCAAACCCGCTGATGGTCGAGGGTTTGCCAAAATCCTATAAGTATTATGGTTAATTATTCTCGACGTAAGCAAAAGAATCATAATAAACAATGAAAGGAATGGATCTTATTCATTTGAAGCAAATATAGAAAGAACTACAACCGCTAAACATCAAGTCTATGACAAAGGATTTGTCCGCTCAAGCCGTACTTCACCATTGTAGGCCTGGTGGAGTTCTTCCCGCAACTCTCAAGGACTCCTCATCGGTGTTCGGGTTCAGAAGTTGCCTCCTCGAAGCTCACCGCCGGCTTTACGATCGAGCTCCCTAGACGCAACGATGAGGGCTTCTTCCTTGTTGGCCTTGGCCACCCAAACCGCCATCCTATCTCAAAGATGGAGCTCTCCCCGAGCAAGATATCCTTCTCCGCGACCGCCACAATATCGCCTCCGATGTGGCTTAAGGAAGAATATGTTCTCGCAACAACAGCCAAGCCGACCGTCGGCTCTCTCAGACCGGACTTCGAGCCCAAGAAAAACACGCAGCATCGCCATGCCTCTAAACGCGAGTTCGTATGAGCAGCCTACATATGAGGAAGCCCCGCACCAGCAGCTCTTTGTGCTTCAAGCTTTCCCTCCATGGGCAAGGTCATCAACAATGGTCCGAGCCACCGGATAACCTATATCCCGTGACAAAGCCATCCGGGATCAAGCAAGGCTCGAATCGATGAAGAGAAAGGCCATGAAGGACCTTTTCGATCACAAAGGTTCACAAAAGAAAAGAATGAGCCGTGATTTCCAAACAGATAATGAGATGGGATGGATCTTCATCCAAAGATCAACGCCTCACCATCATGGAGTCGAGATGTGCTCCGCACGTAAGAAAAGAGGACTTTAGGATTTTAGTAAAAATTACGAAAAGCTTATTTGGCTAAAAGACCCTACCCGCCTTCCTGTAGCTTCAGAGGCTAGTGAGTCCACCGGAGGCGATCTATCACGGGATGTCGCCAACCGCAGCCTAAGTCCTCGGTGCTCATCTATCTCAACGGCCGCCGTGGTAGCCGATTCGAAAGCGACGAAAGAGGGGTACCCGCCACGACAAATGGAATATCTCTTTTAATTATAGTGGTATTGGCCAAACGGGTGGTCCTATAATTAATCAAGAGAAAGTTCATACCTTCTTCAGGATAGTAGCTCGCAAATCCTCACCAAGGGTATCTCCATCTTGTGACCAAGCGCCAGAGCAAGTCATCCACGGAAGTGTTACATATAAACCGCATCCCACGAAATCAGCCATGGAGAATTCTAAAAAAAAGGGGAAGGCATTAGGAAGGCTAATGCAATTAAGGCAAACAATGTAAAGCTACATACCTCCTATAGTGGAGTTAGCTCGCCTAGTCTCGCTTGTGCACTTGTCTCCCCTAACTCTAAAAGAACAAAAAGGCAAAGAGGCAATTAGTGGGGTACAAATCCCGAAGTATTCCATTCTCGTGATTCGGCCACCTTAAGAGCAATTATCGATGTTAGATGTACCGTCCACGGATCAGTCCTACATCGCCTCTTCCGCCATAGCTCCATACATTTGTTGAGTAAAACTGGTTTCAAAGACGAGCGTAGCCGGGCTCAGCAGGATTGTGGTGGAGCAAAATCAAAGCCGTGATCATAATCCCTAGAACCCCCGCATAATCCGGAGAAATGTCGGGCCTTCAAAAGTCAGATTTCATCACGGTGAATTATTACCTCCGGCCACCGACCGAACATTACCGGTCAAGTCTATATCAAAGGACCGAGGATTCACGTGATTCTTTGTGGGCTAGCCTCTTTCGCTTAACCCCTTGAGAGATTTTCTTCTTCAATAGATTTTCCCCAAAATTCAATTGATGAGAACTCTAATGGAAAGGATGAGAAAACAAAGGAAAAAAGGAGAAAGTACCAAGATCCTTCTCATGAGCCGCAATTCCGCTGGTCCCTTCCTAAAGTAGCAGCTGGAATTGTGGAACTCCTCCTCACCTCCACCCGGCCGATAAGATTGGCGGGCGCCTGAGCTTGACCGCATCCTAGGGTGTTCAATGCCGGCGCTAACGATGCTTCGCTACCGATCCGAGATGGCCCTCACAGGACTCGACTCTAGCTACTAATAGCCAACTACAATGGAGGAATGTCGACCAGCCTGACGGCCCGAGCTCTGAGACTCAATCTAGCACCTGTACATCCCATGACGCTTCCACAACCATGCTCAAGGCCATCCACAAGTCCACCTCGAAGTCCTGAGCTCGGTTCGGGTTCCCAACATAAAGTTGGTCATAACCGAACCGGGCGAAAGCAAAACGACAGGGAAAATAAGGCTCAATGAAACTCCTCACTTACTCTAAGGTGAGATACCTCGCCCGACATTCACTAACCAGCTGAAATAGCCAATGTTAAGTGAAGTCTCCAGGTCTTCGCACCTCCTCGTCACCAAGGACTCACCTATATGACCAGAGAATCGAGGAAAACATCCGAAAAGATCCACCTTTGTGAATCAGACTGCTTTTTGATCTCTCGCAAAACCACGCCTTCCATCCGTAATCCTCTACCAACCGTGAAGAAAGGAGTAGACGAATCAGGAACCCGTACGCCTACATCATGTCGGGACGATGAAGGACCAACCAGTCATCAAATAGGTATATGGGAGCTCTACTCTGACGGAAGGGATGCGCTGATGATGGCTCGCCCTTTCTCGGGTAAACGCCAACTATATGCCGCGAATCCACTGAATAATCCGCCACCATCACCGAAGGAGAGAGAGTTCCTTCTGTGGGCGAAGTTGAACGCAGATAAAGGACCTCCAAAGGTAAAGCATCATCGATTGATATGGAACCACACACTCTTGAGCCGCATTGCAAGATCCCGCTAGAAGAGTTGTCGGTTGATAGCTTCACCGCATGCCACGTAAAAGTTGCAAACTTGGTCCCTCAAGGAAAGCCTCTTTGGCGTAGGCCGAGTGTATAAGAGTTAGCCCTGGACTTTGATCAGCTTCATTAACCTTCAAGGAGTGAGCGGTGATAGTTCACATATTTCCTCGCTGCATTTGTCCTCCAAATGCCGGAACAAGTAATGGCAACCGCCTCGCACTCACCCGCGATTTCCTCTTAGCTAAGGTTCGGGATTGGGCAATGAGCTATATGGTAATGACAAGTGAGATCCCATAAAGTCTTATAACGACGGGCGCGGCGCTCTTCAGCCGCCTACCCCTCGATTGAGGGAAAGTACTCGATATAGCATCTTCCCCATGGGTAGACCTGAAATAACGTACATCTCATGCAAAGCCAACCCCAACTCGCCATGTTTATGAGAAACGATTCAACTGGATTATAAAGCTCGAATAAGGTAAAGAAATGGTTGCACCGATTGGAAGGCCATACATAGTGGCACTAATCGCCAATACGACCGCTAGTTAACGGGTTCTCCATCCCATCGGCCGAGGACGTAAGCGGTCGCCCCCACCAAGCTTACTTGACGAAAGTGTACCCACCAAGAATCTATGATCGATCATCCGCGATCTTCCAATTTAGCAAGGCTTATTCTTCAAAGTCGGAAGGTGAATGAAAAGCTCATCATCGGCGCTGTTCAAAATTCTACAACCCTGTGGTGAAGGCGTATGACGCATTCTGGCTGAACCGGAATCGCCAGCCGGGTAATAAACCCACAATGAATATGATCATGTTCTCTACGACGCCATGACATACCTGCGGTCACCAAGATGGTGCCCAAGGTCGGCCAATGAGAGTCGACGAGGTATCCGGAATATACAAGGCCTCCGTCATTTCTTTATTCAACCACCTCTCACTCTCGAGTAAGAGTATCCGATCCTTAACCGAAGTCAATAGATAATCTTTCGGGGCACCGCGAGAGTCAAGGCCTTACGAAGGGCGATCGGGTGACCAATCGTCGGAGAACGCTGAACTCCCTCAAATACAACCTGATCGCTCACCGATGTCCCAGCGCTAAATCGAGGCGAGAAAAAATCGCGGATCATCACATACGGAATAATAGTCACTATGACGCCCATCGACCGGGCAGAGGGCGGGAAAAGCTCCCCGAGGAATAATCAACGGAAAAATCGAAAAATATTCCGCTTAGTAAATGGCGCTGAATTCATCTTACATAGATTGAGTCATCTACCTTATAATCGTATGATGATTTCATCCAGATAACCCGAGAACGAAAATATAGCCGCTAATCCAAGCGCAATATATTCCGCTCTACGTATGAGTACCAAGTGTGAAATCGCCCCGCTAAAAACATCGAGACTGCGGATCTTTGAAGCCCCAATCCTCACGAAGGAGAATCTCTTCTAACGCTTCACAAAGGAGAACAAGCTGGCCATAACGAGTACATAACTGAAGCTGCCGATCCTCAATGAAGGAGAATCTCGCCTTCCCAATCGCCTCACAAAGGAGAACGGCTGGATACAACGCGTATATGTAACGTGAATATGATGACGCTTAGCGCACTCACCGGTTCGGGCGTAAAGTCGATGATTGTCATTGATTTGAACTTGCTTTACAAATTCAAAACAATTAAAGAGAAAGATCACTTTTATTTTAAGGCTTACAATGAAAATCAAACAAGATTACAACTTTTTATCCTTAGAACAAACACAGGATCTCATATCGAGGTCCTCGCTACTGGGTTCTTTGCCCGTGTCGTGGGACTTTTGTGTCCGCGGACCACCGCTAATCCCCGATCCAGAGACCCGGCTCGAACTACAGATGGAAGGCTCGCCACTAAGGAAACGGTTACCGAGGGATCACACTCAACGAAGGAGAGGATCACGAGCGGTGAGATCTACTAGGAGAAATCACATAATATCCCTAGATTAAGACGGCTTAATCTAGAGGGTATCTCAGAGTTCGACCAATTCGCTACCTTTTGATTGAAGATCCGACGTTGATCAACTTGTGCTCGCCAGTTGCTCGTAACCGTACCGATACTCGAGATCTCGCGAGAACTCTTCTAAGTCCGAGCCTTTGAAAGATCCCAAAAACTGATCGGAAGCCCGCCCCAAATCCCTCGACGCGTTCCCTCGAAGATGACACCCCCCTATTTATACAATGGAAGGGGGCCGCCAATTCGGTGGCTCTTGCTAATTTTTGCCGAGCCACTCGCCTGTTGGTTTGCGGTCGGCCATGGTGGTTTGAGCCACCCTACCACTTGTCAGTAATTCCGCCTGTCAGCCGAGGTGGCTCGGCCTAGCGGCCGAGCCACCCTGGCCACTTTGGTCGAGGTTTTCAAGGGCGCCGCCTTTCGGGCGCTTTTCCTCACGCTTAGCGCCGCTTTCTCCGGCTGATCTTTGGTTCCCGGCTTATTTCCCCTTGATGTTGTTGCCAGGTTTGAGTCCGCGGCCCTAACTTTTAGAGCTCAAAAGCTCGCTTTGCATCGACGACTAAGTATGGTTGATTCCATCTCATCGACGCTTGAGTTTAACTAACTCGGCACGCCGCTTCATCGCTCAGATGCGTCTTGCCGACTCACTTCATGTGCTCGCAACGGCCGCGCGCGGCGGCGGGATACGCCGCGACGCCGGTTTGTCGAATGGATCGCCGGCTGTCAACCCACCGTTATTGCCTCGCTCGCAATCGATAAGCAATTTTTATGCCTACAGATATCCCTCCAAAGCCGCCTCGCCTCGATTCTTGATGAGTCCGATGCTTTGACATGATGGCCTTCGGCCTACTGAGGGTCCCAAAGATAGCTTCAAATCTTCGATTCTTTCAGATCATCCAGCTTCTTTGTAGGATTCCTCGATAAGATCACTGGTGTCGTGATTTATTGTCCGACCGCTGTTATCTTGACTCAAGCCGGTGGGTGAGTTTTGCTTGTAACCCGGCCTGGTCGTTGTTTGACTAACCATCGATTTTTGACTTCTCCGTCGGCGAACTCCTTGTTGGCTTACGCTATCGTGGTCGAATACATGGAACTTCATAACCATCACTCGCTAATTCCTCCATCATGACGTGTTGTTGGTTTAACTACAGCGGAGGATATGATTATCCGATGTCAACATGACCTTCACTTCGCCGATTATTCTCTTGGAGATTATGGTGGAGGAAATTAAGGGTTACCGAAGTTATCCTAAGAATATGGGTTTATTCTCCCGAACTCCTCGCGAAATCTTGGAAACAGCTTTATACCGTAATCCTAGTTGAGTAGGATCACACGCGCTGGTCGGCCGATGCCATCCTCAAGACGATCGAAGTTATCCCTAAGAATATTTTTGTGAAAATATTCTTCCGGAACTTCTCACAAATTAGGAAACAGCTTTATACCGTAATCCTAGTTGGAGTAGGATGGGTGACGCTGCTGATCGGGCCGATGCCATCCAAGACGATCGAAGTTATCCCTAAGAATATTTTTGTGAAAATATTCTTCCGAACTTCGATAAATTAGGAAACAGTTTATACCGAATCCTAGTTGAGTAGGATTAGCGACGCTGATCTGGGCCGATGTATCCTCGCGACGATCGAAGTTATCCCTAATATTTTTGTGAAAATATTCTTCCGAACTTCTCGATAAATTGAAACAGCTTTATACTGTAATCCTAGTTGGAGTAGGATCGGCAACGCTGATCTGGCCGATGCAATCCGCACGATCGAAGTTATCCCTAAGAATATTTTTGTGAAAATATTCTTCCGAACTTCTCGATAAATTAGGAAACAGCTTTATACCGTGTAATCCTAGTTGAGTAGGATTGGCAACGCTGCTGATCGGCCGATGCAACCGCGACGATCGAAGTTATCCCTAAGAATATTTTTGTGAAAATATTCTTCTCGAACTTCTCGAAATTAGGAAACAATTTATACTGTAATCCTAGTTGGAGTAGGGATTTACACGCTGATCGGGCGCCGATGCATCCGCATTTATCGAAGTTATCCCCTGAATTTTTTGTGAAAATATTCTTCCGAACTTCTCGATAAATTAGGAAACAGCTTTATACCGTAATCCTAGTTGGAGTAGGATTGGGCAACGCTGATGGGCGCCGATGCATCCAAGACGATCGAAGTTATCCCTAAGAATATTTTTGTGAAAATATTCTTCCTCGAACTTCGACAATTAGGAAACAATTTATACTCGTAATCCTAGTTGGAGTAGATTAGCGACGCGTTGATCGGCGCCGATGCATCCGCATTTATCGAAGTTATCCCCTGAATTTTTTGTGAAAATATTCTTCCGAACTTCTCGATAAATTAGGAAACAGCTTTATACCGTAATCCTAGTTGGA
Organism: Asparagus setaceus; assembly: GCA_012295165.1. Taxonomy (NCBI): domain Eukaryota; kingdom Viridiplantae; phylum Streptophyta; class Magnoliopsida; order Asparagales; family Asparagaceae; genus Asparagus; species Asparagus setaceus. The sequence goes on from CM022707.1 coordinate 26,750,606, forward strand.
GTAGGATTGGCAACGCTGATGGGCGCCGATGCATCCAAGACGATCGAAGTTATCCCTAAGAATATTTTTGTGAAAATATTCTTCCGGAACTCGAGCAAATTAGGAAACAGCTTTATACCGTAATCCTAGTTGAGTAGGATTGGCAACGCTGCTGATCGGGCCGATGCATCCGCAAGACGATCGAAGTTATCCCTAAGAATATTTTTGTGAAAATATTCTTCCGGAACTTCGATAAATTAGGAAACAGCTTTATACTGTAATCCTAGTTGAGTAGGATTAGCGACGCCAGTTGATTTTAGGCCGGTGTTATCAAGACGATCGAAGTTATCCCTAAGAATATTTCTTGTGAGAATATTCTTCCGAACTTCACTAATTAGGAAATAGTTTATACCTGAATCCTAGTTGGAGTAGGATTGGGCTTACGCGCTGATCGGGCCGATGTATCCGACGATCGAAGTTATCCCTAAGAATATTTTTGTGAAAATATTCTTCCTGAACTTCGATAAATTAGGAAATAGCTTATACGTAATCCTAGTTGAGTAGGATTAGCGACGCTGATTTGCTAGCCTGCGTTATCACATCGAAGTTATCCCTAAGAATATTTTTTGTGAGAATATTCTTCCGAACTTCATAATTAGGAAATAGTTTATACCGTAATCCTAGTTGAGTAGGATTGGGCTAACGCTGATCGGCGCCGATGTAATCAAGACGATCGAAGTTATCCCTAAGAATATTTTTGTGAAAATATTCTTCCGAACTTCAACAAATTAGGAAATAGTTTATACCGTAATCCTAGTTGAGTAGGATTACACGCTGATCGCCGATGTAATCCGCATCGATCGAAGTTATCCCTAAGAATATTTTGTGAAAATATTCTTCCGGAACTTCTCGACTAATTAGGAAATAGTTTATACTGTAATCCTAGTTGAGTAGGATTAGGCGACGCGCTGATTTGGCGCGATGCATCGCGACGATCGAAGTTATCCCTAAGAATGTTTTTTGTGAGAATATTCTTCCCGAACTCACTAATTAGGAAATAGTTTATACCGTAATCCTAGTTGAGTAGGATTAGCGACGCTGCTGATTTTGGCCGATGTTATCCGACGATCGAAGTTATCCCTAAGAATGTTTCTTTGAGAATATTCTTCCGAACTTCTCATAATTAGGAAATAGTTTATACCGTAATCCTAGTTGGAGTAGGATTAGGCGACGCTGATTTGGCGCGGTGCTATCGCACGATCGAAGTTATCCCTAAGAATGTTTCTTGTGAGAATATTCTTCCGAACTTCTACAATTAGAAATAGTTTATACTGTAATCCTAGTTGAGGATTAGGCTAATGCTGATGACGCTGCCGAGGGAATTCGAGGTGTTATCCTCAATAAACCTTCGAATCTTTCCAAATATATGAGAGGATAGAGCCAATTAACGGACCGATGGCATTGTTTTGATATCCTGATAAGGTTCCAATTAGGACTCCTAATTAGGGGCTGATTAGAGTCCTAATTAGAATTGATTTGGGCTCCAATTAGAATTCCTCGCTTCGCCAAATAGGACTCCTTATTCAAAGAGGATTGGGTCTATGTGGGATTGTTATAAATACCCACAAACCTCTTTTTCTTGACCTAGGCCGCCCCTTGTTTCTCTTCCTCTTGTTTTCATCTCGCCTCGCTACTGCCTCATCTCCTTCAATCAACAAGGTATGCATACGATAGCCTCACGAAGTCCTTTTTCTTTCTTCTTTCTTGTGTATGCAGTGATGAAAACCACGAGGGGAGAGGATCAGGCCGCTGGCTCTGGGCGGCGGCCATAGGCGGCGGCGGCCGACGAAGTCGGGCTGGCGCTGGTATGGCTACGCGGCCATAATACGCCACACTGGCTGGCGCGCCACACTACCGCGGCGTTAGCCATACAATACGGGGGCTGTTATTGCGATAGCTGGCAGCTACCGGCGAAATTGGTTGCCGGCGCTGGCCAAGCGGCGGCCGACAAATGGCCACCGTGGTGTTCTAAGGCCGGATTTTGTAGCTTTTGACCTTTATTTGCTGATCTTCCACTATGTATCCGACTATTCGCCTTCTTTGCGCTTCCTGATGTCGCCTGAAGATCACGGTTTCGAGGAGTCGATCAACTCGCACGGCGCTGCGGAATGCACGCCTCCTTCTTTCTGAAGCCATACATCATATTCTCAGATATATATGCGTTGTACCCCTTCGTTTCTCCTTTTGTGAGGCGATTGAAGAGCCGAGATTCTCCTTCGTGGAGGATTGAGGCTTCAAATTGTGCACGCTCGCTATGACCCCGCCGTTTCTCCTTTGTGAGGCGACAAGAGCCGAGATTCTCCTTCGTGGAGGATTGAGGCTTCAAAGATCACCCGCTCGATGTTTTAACGGAGCGATTTCACAATCATTTCCGCCTCGCTATAAGGTCGCGGACTCAATCTATGTAAGATGAATTCAACGCCATTTACTAACCGAGTATTTTCTCTCGATTTCATTGATTATTCCTCGAGCTTTTCCATTTACGCTGTCGATGGACGCCATAGTGACTATTATTCCATGTGTGATGATCCCACATTTTTATCTCGCCGATTTGCTTCCCAAGACATCACGAGACGATCCAGTCGTATTTGAGGGGAGTTCCCGTGATTATCCGGACGATTGGTCACCGATGCCAGAAGGGACACCAAATTTCATCAACCTTTATGAAAGACATGATTATCTATTCGCGACTCAGCTTAAGGATCCTGATAAGCCTCTTATCGAGGAGAGAGGTGGTTGAACAAAGACTCGACGAGGCCCCTTTGTATATTCCCTGATACCTCGCCGCCTCTCATTGACCACCTAGACACCATGCCGTGACACGCCAGATGTCGGCGCTCAATCGAGGAGCATGATCATATTCATTGTGGGTTTATTACCCAGCCAGCCGGCCCGGGTTCCAACAGAATCGCGGCATCGCCTTCACCGGGTTGTGGCCGACACACCGCCTGCGATGAGCTTTTGTTCCGCCTAACTTTGAAGAATCGCCTTTGCTAAATTGGGCGAGATGCCGTCATTCGCCATAGATTCTTCTACCGGGTACACTCGGCTAAAGCACTGGGGTCGCCTCGACCGCCACGCCCTCACCGATGGGATGGAGAACTTCGCGGTTTGCGGTCTCAGATTCAACATTCGTGCCACCATGTATGGCTTCCAATCAGTGCCAACCATTTCTTTACCTTATTCGAGCTTTATAATCCAGATTCAATACGCTTTTCACTAAACATGGCGAAGTCAGTTGGCTTTGCATGAGATGTACCGTGATTTCGTGTCTACCCATGGGGAAGATGCTATATCAGAGTACTTTCCTCCATTCGTGAACCGAGCCTACCGGGAACCATCACCATCGTTATAAGATTTTATGGATCTCACTTGTCATTACCATATAGCTCGCCCAACTGAACCTTGCGCTTAAGAGGAAATCGGTGAGTCCGGGCAAGGCCACATTACTTGTTCCAAAGATTTGAGGACAACTGGCGAGGAAATATGTGAACTATCACCGCCACTCTTCAAGGTTAATGAACTGATCGAGAGGTCCGAGGCTAACTCTTATACACTCAGCCTACCAAAGAAGGCTTTCCTTCAGGACCAAGTTTGCGACCTTCGCGGGCATAGTGAAGCCTATCCAAATGACAACTCTTCTAAAGGTGCTATCTGTAACTGCTCAAGAAGTGTGTGGTTCCATATCAACTGATGATGCTTTACCTTTGAGGTCCTTATCCTCGCAGCTCAACGCCCACAAGAAGGAACTCTCTCCTTCCTGATGTGGGCCGTGATTCACCGTGGATTATGCGATATAGTTCGAAAGGCTACTCCGAGAAAGGACGAGCCATCATCACGCATCCCTTCCGTCCGGTAGAGCTCCCATATACCTATTTGATGACCTGTTGGTCCTTCATCGCCCGACATGATGCTCAGACCGGGTTCCACAGATTCGCCCACTCCTTTCTTACAGCTTGGTAGAGGATTGCGATGGAAGGGCGCGGGTTTTGCAGAGATCAAGAAACGGCGCATTCACAAAGGGTGGATCTTTTCCATGTTTTCCTCATTCTCGGGTCAATATGGTGAGTCCTTGGTCGACGAGGAGGTGCCGGACACACGCCACTTCACTTAACATTGGCTATTTCAACTGCTAGTGAATATCGTGCCGTGGTATCTCACCTTCCGGTAAGTGAGGAATGCTTCATTGAGCCTTATTTTCCTCGCCGCTTTGCTCTCGCCACATTTACCAACTTTATGTGGGAACTCGAACCGCACACCTGCACTCGAGGTGGACTTGTGGATGGCCTCGAGCATGGTTGTGAGAGCCATGGGGTGTAGGTGCTAGGTTCGGGCCTCCCTCGTGCCGGCCACTGAGCTCGACATTCCTTCATTGTAGTTGGCTATTAGTAGCTAACGAGCCAGCCCCTCGTGGAGGGCTATCTCGCACTGGTGGTCAAGCATCATTAGCAGCCGACACTCTTACATCCCTGATGCCTAAGTTCGAGGAAGCCGCAATCTCATCCACCAATTGAGGCCGAGGGGAATTCCACCGACTCGGGTGCCGGACTTTAGAAGAGGACCAAGCGCATGCCGCGAACCTCGTACTCTCTTTTCCCTTTGTTTTCTAATCCTCTCTATTGATTTCTCATTCAACCCAATTTTCGTGAAAACTGTTGAAGAGGAAGAATTTCACCCTCTCAAGGGGTTAAACGAAAGAGGTTAGCTCATAAGAATTACGCGGAATCCTCGGCCCTTTGATATAGACTTGACCAAGAATGCCCAGGTGACGAGGTAATAATTCACCGTGATGAAATCTGAAATTTCAACTTTGCAGACCGACATTTCTCCGCTCGCATGCATGGGGTTCTAGGATTATGATCCCGGCTTTGATTTTGCTCACCACAATTTTGCCGAACTCCAGCTCGCCATGCCGAGCCAAGTTTTACTCAACAAATGTATGGAGCTATAGCGAGGAGGCCGACGTGAGGACCTCGATTCGTGAACCCGTGTACATCTAACGCCAATAACCTCTCGATGGCTTAATGCGAGAATTGAACGACTCTAATTGCATCTTCCACTAATTACCTCTTCGCTTTTTGCTCTTTAGAGGGATTGCAGAGACAAATGCTAAATCGAGACTAAGCAAGCTAACCCCATTGTAGGAGGTACGTGAGCTTTACCTATTGTTTGACTTAATTGCATTTGCCTTCCTAATGCCTTCTTTTCACCTCTCCATGGAAGATTTCGTGGATCCGGTTTATATGGCAACACTTCCATGGATGACCGCTACGCTTTGGTCACGTGGATGGAGATACCTGGTGAAGATTTACCCGGCTAGCCCCTCGAAGAAGGTATGAACTTTCTTCGACATTAATTATAGGACCGCCGCTTGGCCAATACCACTATAATTAAAGGAGGTCAGACATTCCCTTTGTGTAGCTAGGTAATTCTCTTCCGCCGCTTTAATCGCCTACAACACCGCTGAGATAGATGAGCACATTGAGGGCTCACCATGTAGACAAAGATCCCAAATGATAGATACCTGGTACTCGCTAGCTCTCAAACTACATCAAGGAAACGGGGGTCTTTAGCCAAATAAGCTTCCATTTTAATCAAAAATCTAAAGTCCTCTTTTCTTCTCAGGCAGAGCCTACATCTCGACTCCATGATCCGGGCGAGAGCGCGTTGATGCCGATGAAGATCCATCCCATCTTATTATCCGCTTGGAAATACGCCATTCTTTCTTTGGTGAACACCGCGGATCGAAAAGTCCTTCATGGCTTTTCTTCATCGCTCAAAGCACCGCTGATCCCCTGATGGCTTTGATATGGATATGGGTTACCCCGAACTGGCTCGTGCCATTGTTGATGATCTCATTTATCCGGAGGGACATTTCCAGACCGCAAGAGCCGCTACCGGGCTTTCATACATAGTCGCCGATTGACGACGCTTAGAGGCATGGCGCGATGCTCGTTTTACCGGCTCAAGTCCGATGCGAGACCGCTACCGATCGGAGTGAGTTTGTTGCCGAAACATATTCTTCCCTAAGCCACATCCGCACTGACATCGCATGCGCGAGAGAATAATATCGCCGGGAGAGCTCCATGCCGAGGAAGATAGGATGAGCAGCTTGAGTCGGCCAAGGCCAACAAGGAAGAAGCCCTCACCGCTAGGCCTAGGGAGCTTGATCTGTCCGGGTAAACCGGCCGGAAGCTCGAGGAGGCAAACTATGAAGACATCAACACCGATGAGGAGTCCTTCAGAGCCGAAGTTACGTGAAGAACTCCACCAGCTTACAATGGTAGTGTGTCTCACCATTAACAAACTTTGTCATAGACTTGATGTTTAAAACAAGTAGCTCCTTTTATATTTAAATGAATAAGATTTATTCCTTTCATTATTTATTACGCATCTCTTTACTGGCCGTAAATAATTAACCATAATACTTATAGGATTTTTGGCAAACCCTCACCATCAACGGGTTTGATTAGCCTTACCAACCACCGCTTGAGTTGGCTAGCGCATGGATTATCTCGATCCGCTCCAAGACGCGGACGTTGTGCTAAAAGAATGAAACTCTTCTAGACTTGTTGCTATGATATTGAATACATAGGCTTCGTGACTTTACTCGCAAGAGACCACCCGCAACGCTGCCAGCTGGCTGCGCAGGCTTTAATCCCTCTCTAGGCTTCGGATGAAATACCCTGAATCAACTCGTGTCTTCTTCAATCTAAAAGACTCAAACCGAACGCTGCAGGAGGCGCTGGCTTTATCCCTTCTTAGGCTTCGGGATAAAATACCCCGTAATCGAACTCGGGCGCTTCTTCAATCGAAAAGACTAAACCGCAACGCTGCGGGAGGCGCTGGACTTTAGGTTATTGCCAACCCTCAATCAACGGGTTTGATGAGCCTTTACCAACTACCGCTTGAGTTGGGCTAGCATGTAGATTATCTAAACCGCTCTACACACAATAGCTAAAAGAATGAAACTCTCGTGACTTAATGCTACGATGTTGAATACGTAGGCTTCGGCTCTTTTTTCACTCGAAGACTAACTCCGCAACGCTGTTACACGCAGACTCATCCCTTCTTAGGTTTCGATCTAAATACCCCTTAATCAACTCGTGTCTTCTTCAATCGGAGAAAGACTAAACCGCAACGCTGCGGTGGAGGCGCTTTATCCCTTCTTAGGCTTCGGATAAAATACCCCAAGATCTAACCTTGGTGTCTTCTTCAATCTGAAAAGATCAAAACCGCAACGCCAGGAGGCGCTATCCCTTCTTAGCCGGATAAAATACCCCAAGACGAACCCGGTGTCTTCTTCAATCTAAAGACTAAACCGCAACGCGGTGGTGAGGCGCTGGCCTTATCCCTTCTTAGGCTTCGGATAAAGTACCCCAAGATGAACCTTGCGTCTTCTTCAATCAAAAGACTAAACCGCAACGCTGTGGAGGCGCTGGCCTTATCCCTTCTTAGGCTTCGGATAAAATACCCCAAGATCTAAACCTGGTGTCTTCTTCAATCTAAAAGACTAAACCGCAACGCTGCGAGGCGCTGGCCTTATCCCTTTTAGGCTTCGATAAAATGCCCCAAGATGAACTCTGTGTCTTTGACCGAGAATGATCGAACCTAAAAGATTGATTGAGGCGGGAAAGGAAGAATGTGTTCTATTTCCTGATGAGGCTAACAAGAGATTCCTTTGCCGGAATCGAAAAGACTCAGTGACCTTCACCGACAACCCCGGCCGAAAATCCCTACAAGATACCTTCACGGCGCTTACCTAAGATGAAGATGGAACTAAGAGCGGATCTCCACAGAACCAAAAGACTCTGTGACCTTCACGACAACCCGTCTCGAAAATCCCTACAAGATACCTTCACCGGGCCACCTAAGATGAAGATGGAACTAAGAGTGGATCTCCACCGAGAACCGAAGAGACTCGTGACCTTCAGCGACAACCCTCGTGAAAATCCCTGCCAAGATACCTTCACGGGCCACCTAAGATGAAGATGGAACTAAGAGTGGGATCTCCACCGAGAACCGAAAAGACTCCTCGTGACCTTCACGGACAACCCGTCTGAAAATCCCACAAGATACCTTCACCGGCGCTACCTAAGATGAAGATGGAACTAAGAGGGATCTCCACCGAGAACCGAAGAGACTCGTGACCTTCAGCGACAACCCGTCTGAAAATCCCGCGATACCTTCACCGGGCGCCACCTAAGATGAAGATGGAACTAAGAGGGATCTCCACTGAGAAGTAGAGACTCGTGACCTTCAGGACAACCCGGTTCAAAATCCCCAAGATACCTTCACCGGGCTACCTAAGATGAAGATGGAACTAAGAGGATCTCCACCGAGAACCTAGAGACTCGTGACCTTCAGCGACAACTCCGTCTCAAAATCCCTACGATACCTTCACCGGCGCTACCTAAGATGAAGATGGAACTAAGAGTGGGATTCCACCGAGAACCGAAGAGACTCGTGACCTTCAGCGACAACCTGGTTCCGAAAATCCCTACGATACCTTCACGCGCTACCTAAGATGAAGATGGAACTAAGAGTGGATCTCCACCGAACCGAAGAGACTCGTGACCTTCACGGACAACCCGTCTCGAAAATCCCTACGATACCTTCACCGGCGCTACCTAAGATGAAGATGGAACTAAGAGGGATCTCCACTGAACCGAAGAGACTCGTGACCTTCAGCGACAACCCGGTTCGAAAATCCCTCAAGATACCTTCACCGGCGCTACCTAAGATGAAGATGGAACTAAGAGGGATCTCCACCGAGAACCGAAGAGACTCAGCACTACCGACAACCGGTTCAAAATCCCAAGATACCTTCAACGGGCGCTACCTAAGACTAAGATGGAACTAAGAGTGGATCTCCACTGAGAACCGAAGAGACTCAAAGCACCTTCACGGACAACCCGGTCTCGAAAATCCCTACAAGATACCACGCTACCTAAGATAAAAGATGGGACCCTCCGCTTGACACGAAGGATTTTACGCTTGAGAGGAAGAATTTTATATTCTATCTCCGCGGAAAGGAATTTTAATTGGGCCTCTTGTTCATAGAAGGAATCAAGAGGAGATTGTGGCAATGTACCGTGGTTTTGTAGGCCCACCGCCAAGGAATTTGATCGGTGGGGAAATTATGATGGAGGACAAATCTAGGTTATCCTCATGAAAAGTGGGTGAAATATCCCACGAGGAACTTCCCGTCGAATCGGTTATCCCGAAGATACTAAGGCAGTATTTCTTCGTGAACTTCCCATTTATCTAGATAATTGCCGCCGCCATTTTGGGTAATTAGGCGATACGCACTATTGAGTAAACCGCTTACTACAAACGGACCCTCCCATTTAGGTTCAATTTACCTTCTTTTGAAGTGAGGATTATTGGTCGCCGAAAGCAAAGGACCAAATCTCCTTCTTTGAAACTTCGCTGTCGACTTTCTTGTTGAAAGCCCTCACATCCTAGCTTGATAGAACTCAATGCTTTGTTGAGCTTCTGGCGCTTTCATCCAACATCTCGAAGTCTTCGAGACGCTTCGATGTTGTTCTTCGGTCGTCATCTCTCGCTGAAAGGGCGATACGGCGACGGATCTCGATCTCCAACGGAGAATCGCTTCACACCCGTGAAACCGTGGAGTACGGGTCTCTCCGGCTCTGAGTGGAGATCCCACTCTTAGTTCCATCTTCATCTTAGGTAGCCGATCAAGGTATGCGGATTTTCGCACTGTGTTGTCCGCCAAGGTCACCGAAGTCTTCGTTCTCGGAGTGGAGATCCCACTCTTAGTTCCATCTTCATCTTAGGTAGCCGATCAAGGTATGCGCCGATTTTCACCAGTTGTCCGGAACAAGGTCACCCGAAGTCTTCTGCTCTCTGAGTGGAGATCCCACTCTTAGTTCCATCTTCATCTTAGGTAGCCGACCGGTGCATAGCGCCGATTTTCGCACCGTGTTGTCCGCCTCGGTCACCCGAAGCTCCTTCCATCGCGGGTTCTTTTGCCCTGTGTCGGGACTTATTGTGTCCGCGGACCACCAACCCGATCCAGTAGACCCGCCCTCGAACTACAGATGTAGGTCTGCTTCACGAAGGAAACGGTTACCGAGGGATCACACTCAATGGCGAGAGATCACCAGCGGTGAGATCTACTAGGAGAAATCAATGCTATCCCCGATTAAGACGGTTAATCTAGAGGGTATCTCAGAAGTTCAATTCAATTCGCTACCTTTGATTGAAGATCCGACGCTGGACTTGTGCTCGCTGCTCTCGTAACCGCATACCGACATCAGATCTCGCAGAACTCTTCGTAGTCCCAGCCTTTGAAAGATCCCAAAATCCAATCGAAGCCCGCCCAAAAATCCCCCCGTCCAAGTGCCCTCGAAGATGACACTCTATTTATACAATGGAAGGGGTGTGCCCGCCATCATGGGTTTTTCCAAGTTGCCGTAGCTAATTCTGGCCAAGTTGGCCGAGGTGGCTCGCCTGGTGGTTTAGGGTACCTCGAGGCCTTCGCCGTTAGTCGGGCTGGTCACCAAAGTGGCCGAGCCACCTGGCCACTTTGGCCGAGGCCTACGCTGCCGCCTTGGCGGTGTTTTCCGCCGCTTTAGGCCAAGCCCGGCCGATTCTTTGGTCTTCCGCTTGGTTTTGCTCCTGATGTCGCCGCTGTGTTTGAGTCCGTGCGTTCGACAACTTTCGTGAGCTCAAACAGCTCGCTTTGCATCGACGACTGGTATGGTTGATTCGGCCTCATCGACGCTTGAGTTTAATCAACTCTAAGACGCCGCTTCATTGGCTCAGACGCTTTGTCAACCCACTTCACGCGGTTCGTGGACTCGCTTTACGCTTTGGCGACGCCGGGTTTGTCGAATGGATCGCTGCGTTGTCAACCCACCGTCACGAAGTTTCGCTCGGCACCGATAAGCAATTTTTATGCCTACAGATATCCCTCCAAAGCCGCCTCCACCTTGATGAGTCCGGATGCTTTGACATGATGGTTCCCGCCTTCACGGCCGAGGGTCCCAAAAGATAGCTTCAAATCTTCGATTCTTCGCATCATCCAGCTTCTTTGTAGGATTCCCCGATAAGATCACTGGCCGCATTTATTGTCCGACCGCTTGTTATCTTGACTCAAGCCGGTGGGTGAGTTTTGTTTGTAACTCGTGGTCTGCTGGTCGCTGTTTGACTAACTATCGATTTTGACCTCCTCGCATGTCGGCTGAACTCTTGTTGGCAACGCTGCTGGTCGTGGTCTAATACATGGAACTTCATAACCATCACTCTGGCCAATTCCTCCATCATGACGGTGTTGTTGGTTTAATACACAAATGGAGGATATGATTATCCGATGTCAACATGACCTTCACTGGCCGATTATTCCTCTGGAGATTAGGGGAAATTAGGGTTGCCGAAGTTATCCTTAAGAATATGGGTTTATTCTCCGTGAACTCCTCGCTGAAATTTTGGAAACAGCTATACTGTGAATCCTAGTTGAGTAGGATTGGGCTGACGCTGGTCACGCCCATCCAAGACGCATCGAAGTTATCCCTAAGAATATTTTTGTGAAAATATTCTTCCGAACTTCGACAAATTAGGAAACAGCTTTATACCGTAATCCTAGTTGAGTAGGATTAGGCGACGCTGATCTATAGCCGATGCGATCCAAGCATCGATCGAAGTTATCCCTAAGAATATTTTTGTGAAAATATTCTCCTGAACTTCGATAAATTAGAAACAAGTTTATACTGTAATCCTAGTTGAGTAGGATTAGGCACGCCGCTGATTTTACGAGAGAATTCATGAGGTGTTATCTTCATTTAATAAACCTTCAGAATCTTTCCCAATATAGCTGAGGAATTAGGAGCCGATTAACGGACTGATTTGGCGCTATCTTCGCATCCAAACGAGATTCCAATTAGGACTCCTAATTAGGGCTGATTAGAGTCCCAATTAGAATTAATTTGGGCTCCAATTAGAATTCCTACTTTGCCAAATAAGAGTCCTTATTCAAAGAGGATTGGGTCCATATAGGGTGTATAAATACCCATAAATCCCCTCTTCTTTGACCTAGGCCGGCCCCATCGCTTTCTGCCTTGTTTTCTTCTCGTTCGGCTACTCGCCTCGCCTCCGATCAACGAGGTATGTGTACGGAGGGTCTTGTAAATTTTTCTTTTTCTCTTCTTGTGTATGTAGGTGATGACAACCAAGGGGAGAAGGATCGGGCCGGAGCGGCCTCCATATGGGTAGTTATGGAAACTAACCATGCCCAAAATAAAACACTACAAAACTTCTTTCTCTCACTGGTGAATAGTGAATTTTTTCCACTCGTGAACAGTAACCCGAGCCATTAGATAAGTAAGTTAAAGAGGCACTTGAGTTGTGAATCACATTTCCGTTTCGTCGTTGTAAACGGAAATTCGACGGCGATTATCTTGGAGTGCGTGAATCTAGCCGGCGGAGATAAAGATCCTGGAACGCTTCGAATCGGTAACTTTTAATTCCGCATTTCCGATTCGTTGATTATTCTCTAAATCTAACATTAGTATCAGAGCCATAAGGCTAGATTTCGTGTTCTTTGATAAGTAAGATCATTATATGCCCATTAAAGAAAGCTTGTTAGATGTTTAATGGCAACTTTTGATATACTTGTTGTTATGATCTTATATTCGCACAAATGATAGATTATACAATTTTGATGATCTCTGCAAAATTTTGTTTGAAACCGTCATATGGTTTGAGAGATATCAAATTTTGAATTTTAATACGTTTTTGAATAGCCTGATATTTGCAGTCATATATCTCTCTGGTTATTAACTTTTTTGATAGGTTATAAATCGCTATGTGTAGATCTATGTGAGAGCTTTCCATAGACATATTATTTGCATTTTTGGATTAACGATCAAAAAGTTATGCTCATTCAAAGTTGAGATGATGCAACCTAGTTTAGAGTGAAAGGTTGAAGATGATATGTGGGTTTTGCTATTCGACCCTGAGTTTATTTTATTGCAGACATGATAAAATCACAGTTATTACGAAATTGCACA